>PVHY01004321.1:0-95607 GCA_004024945.1 Uropsilus gracilis
ACAACAGAGAATATTTGTATCATAAGTGAATTTACATTGCAAGGATGCACACTTTAGTCTCTAAAAACCCAGAAAATCAAAACATTGTATTAACAATTGTCACATGGACTAATCATTTAGAATATATCTATACAATTTTAGTAATGTTCTGAGAAAAATAATTGCCTTATGGTAAAACTATTATGATTAAAATATATTGCAAATATAATCCTAGAAGTTTAGGTGGGACTTTAAAGTTCATTCAGTCAAACCTTGCAATCAGAGCCTGTTTTATAGCATTCTCCAAAGGTGGAATGGTAACATACAGTCTAGATCTTCAAGGATGACCCAAATCTTCAGTGTTGAATATAGCACTGTCACACGTTGTTGGAAAGGATGCAGTGAAATGGGACTCTGAAGCCTTTGATTTAGGTTTGTAAATTGATACAACCTTTCTGAAGGAGATTTTTATTATGTTTCTCTAGGGCATTAAAAAGGTTCATTCCATTCAACTTATGCTTAAGTAATAACCTAACTTACAGAGAAAGTTTTCTGTGTCACATTTATTGTGGCAATAGTTGTCATATGGAAAAGTCAGAAATATCATAAATATATGAAACTAGGGAAATGATTAAGTGAATTATTACTCAAGTACTATTATTCTATAAGGTATAACTATGCAGATCTATTTTAAAAAACCAGAAGAAAATACATATATACAGATTTGTTGAATGAACTGAATAATAACAACAAACTCCTGAATATTCTCTATTATCTCCAAGTATTGAATTTTTACTTGGCAAAAGAATGGCCCAAATTCAGTTTGGAAAATACAGTCAGTGGAGAGCCATGTGGTCATGAAGTCATGAAATCTGGAAACTTCTAGCAATATCCACTTAATTGCTACCCAGTTCTAATATTTAAGGAAATTTGCCTTTTTGTAAGTTCCATCCATCCTTACCAGGTCTGACAAGTGAGGTGAACAAAACAAAAAATATTATAAACTATGACACATGTGTAAGACATTATAATCTTAATAGTTCTCAAATAGTAAGGGGCAGGCATCATGTGCTTATTGCTGTCATGGTTAATATCATGGATATATGAAATTATTTTAAAAAATATTTCCTATCTTGGCACTTTAGAAGAGAGATTTCTATTTGCTCTTCTCCAAACCTGCCTTTTTCATCTGGAACATGGATTTGTGGTTTAGAACTTGAAACACTGTCCAATATTTCTCACTACTTGAGTCTAAAATATCCTTCCTCAAAATTGAAGGCAAATGATTGGTTAGTCCCTTTCTTTGCTGAATATTTTTCTAGATTTTGTTTTTACACTGTTGACTGATATTTTTCCTTGAGTGATGACAGGTGAAAGCCAAATGTATATATAGCCAAGTAAGGTGTGGTCAGAATCAGCTGGGATGGGAGGTGGGAAAGACTTCATTCCTAGGATGAGAGCAATGCTGTGGACCATCATCAGAATGATTCTCATCCATTCATAGGTGTGGGAGCTGGAATTAAGGGAATCTGAAGGAGTGAGATATGACACTGCTCATTCATCATGGGAGATGTGGATTTTGTCTGTGTTTGATATGTGAGGCTTTCCTCACATGAATCAATGAAGGTGTACTCTTTGGTATACTGAAGCTCTGATTCTCATGTTTCATGTACTTTCAAAGCCAGGTAGAGTATCCCCTCCTTTAACCCCCTACCCTCTGTTTTCCACAGAAGATAAGTTCCAAGACCCTAGAAATATGTCTTATATGTTTTTCCCATTTAGATACAGATCTCTCTCTCTCTCTATATATATATACACCTATAATAAAGCTTATTTTGTAAATTAGCCACAGTCAGAGATTAATAACTAATAATAAAATAGTAACTAATAATAAAATAGAACAACTAATAGTAACTAATAATAAAATAGAACAACTATGAAACTATGACAATGTACTATAATAACAGTTATATGAAGGTTGTCTTCCATTCTTTTCTCTCTCAAATGATCTTATCATAGGTAATATTTTGAGATTTTGGTTGACAACAGGTAATCGAAGCCAAAGAAAAGTAATACTATGGGTAAGAGGAAACTACTGTAATAGCAAGTCATGATTATTCATCCTGATGAGTGTAAAATGGAACCAATATGAAGACACACATTGAATGACATGAACATCCAATCAAGTATGATGAAAGAGACTTTGGTAAGCATGTCAGGAAAAGTTAGATTTTTCAGTTGGCCAAACTTTGAAGGGAAGCTCTAGAATAAACATCCTCTTCTCCTCAATGGGGAAAAACTAAAACCATTTCAATTAAGGTCTGGAACCAGGAAAGGATGCCCACTCTCTCCACTCCTTTTCAGCATAGTTCTGGAAGTCCTAACTAGGGCAATAAGGCAAGAGAAAGACATAAAAAGAATCTGAATAAGGAAAGAAGAAATAAAGCTATCATTATAAGTGGATGATAGATACTCTATGTAGAGAACTCAGAAAATCGACAGAAAAGCTAATTGAAATAATAAACCAATTTAATAAGGTAGGTGGATACAAAATCAACACACAAAAATGAACAGCATTCATACATGCAAAGAATCAATCAGAAGAAATTTAAAAAACACCTCATATACCATTGCACCAAAGAAAATCAAATACTTGGGAATAAACCTAACAAAAGAAGTAAAAGACCTATACAAAGAGAACTATAAAACATTTTTTTAAATAGATGATGTTAAAAAATGGAAAGACATTCCCTGTTCATGAATCATAAGAATCAACATTATCAAAATGGCCATACTACTAAAGACAATCTACAGATTCAATGCAATTCCAATAAAGATCCCAATGACATATTTTAAAGAGATAGAACAAAAATTACTGAAATTCATATGGAACAACAAAAGACCCCGAATAGCCAAAACCCTTTTGATAAACAGAAGAGAGAATGGAGGTATTACTATTCCAGACTTCAAACTATACTACAAAACCATAATACTTAAAACAGCATGGTACTGGTACAAAAACAGACAAATAGACTAATGGATCAGAATCGAATACTCAGAAAGAAAGTCATACATATATGGCCAACTAATCTTTGACAAAGGGGCAAAAAACATAATCTGGAACAAGGATAACCTCTTAAGTAAATGGTGCTGGGAAAACTGGATCAAAACATGTAAAAAAAATGGACCAGGACAACACCTTCACACCCTGTACAAAAATTAACTCAAAATAGATAAAGGACCTGGAAGTGAGACCTGCAACCATAAGATACATAGAAGAAAACCTGGGCAAAACTCTTCATGAATTTCACCTCAGAAATCCATTTTGGGAAACAACTATGGTCAGCAAAAAAATGAAGGAAAACATAAAAGCTGGAACTGTATCAAACAAAAAAGTTTCTATACAGCAAAAAAGACAATAAACAAACCAAAAAGAAACCCAACCGACTGGGAGAAAATTTTTGCCCTCCAGACAAGTGACAAGGGTCTGATGACAAAGATCCACAAAGAGCTCCTACAGTTCAACAAAAACAAAAATAAAAACCCTGTCAAAAAATAGGGAGAACTAAAAAGACACTTCACCAAAGAGGAGATACAAATGATCAATAGTCATATGAAAGAATGCTCCACATCACTAATTATCAGGAAAATGCAAATTGAAACCACACTGAGATACCATCTTTCACAAGTAAGAATGCCATATAAATAAAAGGGAGAACAAGTGTTGGTGAAGATGTGGAGAAAAAGAAACTCTCTTACACTGCTGGTGGAAGTGCAAACTAGTCCAGCCACTATGGAAGATTATGTGGAGGACCCTCAAACAATTGAAAGCGGACTTACCATTTGACCCAGCAGTCCCACTACTGGGAATCTACCGAGGTCATGAAAACATTAATTCAAAAGGACACTTGTACGCGCATGTTCATTGCAGCTCTGTTTACAATAGCCAAGATTTGGAAACAAACCAAATGCCCCAAAACAGACGATTGGCTAAAAAAAAAATGTGGTACATATACACAATGGAATACTGTGCATCAATCAAGGAGGACAAACACATAATATTCGCAGCAACCTGGATGGACCTAGAAAGATTCATATTAGCATAAATAAGCCAAAAAGAAAAAGAGGAATACAGGATGGCCTCACTTATATGATGGATGGAGCGAGAGAGGAGGAGGGGGAAGGTGGTAGGAGAGGCAAAAGGCACAAAAGATCTGGATGGTTAACAGGTGTTAGGGAAGTGGGAAAGCCCCAGGGTACACAAAAATGCAATAATGTAATATAAATATAAATACACATATATATGCAATTTTTTAAATTTAAATTAAATTTAAAAAAAAAGAACAACCATCACAGAGATAGTTGACATTCTCTGTGGATATCTCTTCTATCCTATTCCCCATTATACATTCCCAGAAATAATAATCAGTACACTGGATTTGATGTTTGCCATTCCAATAGTATTTGAAACTTTTAAATCACACATCAGTAAATAATATATTATTTTGCATGGTTATAATTTCATAATTATGGTACTGTAATATGTATACCTATCTGTGTAACTTACTTTCTTCCCACAAAAAATTATTTTTAATTATTTTTTAAAAATACCTCCTAACTAGGATATTGGAGAACATCCTCATTTTCTACTTCTATTATTGCATCCAAATTTCAATGTCTTAAAGTTTTAAAACTTGTAATATTTGCATACTGATATCTTGTTGTATCCTAATTTTCTTTTATATATACATTTTAAGCCTGAAATAAACTGTATAGTTTAAAATAAAAAAAAAGAATAAACATCCTCACCTGCATTAATAGGAGCTAGATTGCACAAGTATGTGAATCTGTCAAACTTCAATGTATGTATAATGAAGTCTGAGAATTCATTTTATATCAAAAGAAAATGCTGTAACTAAAGATTCAGCCCTAGTTAATATGCATGGTAAAGTATTTAGAAGTTTATATTTAAACGCTTTTAGAATTTTAGTATTTAAAAGTTATACTTATTGTCCAAAGTTTATTAAATAGTAAGATGAATTAATGGTGGACACAGGTCTGTATATACATGCTCTAAGACAGATAAAGTAAAATGTTAGTGGTGGAATCAACGGGATAAGTCTATGCAATTTCTTGTTTGGGTTAGCTCACAGTGCTACAAAAGATGGATTTGTGCAAATCTTTTCCAAGCCATGCTGTTAGCTTGAAATTGGCCATACTGAGAATATTTATACCACAAAAATCAGTCAACCGTACAAATCAGAGCATTTGAATTTTTCCCTGAAAGGTCAGTTTACCAGTACACCACTGGGTGTGTGGGTTGTTCATTGTAAACTTTCTTCAATTTTGCTGTATTTTCAAATTGCTGCATATTGAAATTATCATAATGAAACACCAGCAAAACAATAAATCCCTGTAGTGCCAGGCATGGTGGTGCATGCCTGTAAGCAGCAGCTTAGGAAGCTGCAGTCAGGGCCAGGGATCACGGTTCGAGTCCCGCCAGTGGCACATAGTGAGACCTAGTCCCAAAAAAATAGCTGGGCATGGGATTACACACCTGTAATCCCAGCCACCTGAGAAGCTGAGGCTTGGGATTGCTTGAGTCTGTGGTACCCTGGGCAACATGAGCCTGCAGTTGGTTCCACGGGCAAAAATAGCGAGACCTAGTCTCAAAAAAACAAAAACAAAAACATATATATGTATATACCCCTGTGTGTTGTCACCCATGCAAAGAAATAGTTAATAGTCAGATATTGCTTCCAATTAGCATTCTGTGGGTAGTGACAAAAATTACCTTCACTGCAGTGGCTGGGGGAAATAAAGATATATTTAAAATAAAGATATATTTAAAAACATATCACAACATATATTTAAAAACTGTGAAGAAGCATAACAGCAAAGATGACCAGAAAAATAAAAATTCTAGAAAGCAAGAGCACATACAAAGTAAGTTGAGGTCGCTGGCAATTTTCTCCCCTAGAAAACTGGACTTAGAACTTACAGAGGGAAAGATAAATCAAAGTAAGCTCCCTGCATGGTAGGCAGAGTAGGGTCTAGAGGAGTTTGTCTCTGGCTGGCTATTCCCACAGAATAGCCATTGCATACAGGGCATCACAGAAGATAGAGCTAGCGAAGGAACATGAAGCCACCATTACCTCAACTTTTCTAGAAAATAGCCACAACGGTGAGAGGAATTTGCAGTACCCATGGGGCTCCTGGTTCAAGGATTAGCAGGTTTTGTGTCTCTATGTTGTGGAAACCAAAGGACCAAACTCTCAGGGCAGACATGACAGAGATACAACAGAATCTGAATCCAAAGCCCTGAGGGATTGTCTTAGAAATGGACTGAGTCAGACCACCCTCAGTCTCACATTTCAGACTATGAGCCCCACTATAGGAAGGAGAGCACAAAATGTAGGTCTCACACCTGAGACATTTGGAACCTGAAAGAACTGAATCGAAAAGCAACAAAATCACAGCCCATTTCACTGCCTCATGTCCTGTATACTGGTTAAGGAATGGGTATCATCTTTATGGGGGGGAAATAACATTAGCTTCAGCCTCTGCATATCTTTTACACATAATTTCTGGCCAATAATCAAAAGTAATGTGTTATGAGAGGAAGAAAAATGTGAATATAAATCAAGAGGAAAAAATAGACAGTAAAGCAGATTAAAATATTCAGAGGTTAGCATTACTAAAGAAGAAACTTGAAAATAATTACTATAAACATTTAAGAGAAAATGATGGACAAAAAGATGGAAGATGAAGAATACAACATAGTACTGGAATCCATTTTAAAAAGTGGACATTCTACCACTGTAATATCTAAAAGTGAGACTGCATGGAATGTATTAACAGAACACAGGAGACAACTAAAGTCATGACATGTGGATAGAAAAAAAAATGAAGGAAAAATAAATGAAAAAAGGAACAGAGTATAAAAGACACACAGAATGCAGAGTCTAATGTTCATGTCATTGGCATCCCAGAAGCAAAAGAAATAAAGAAAAAGAAGATATTTTAAAGTCAAAGTCCTTACAGATACCAGTGGAAGACGTGTTACATTTTCATGTTTGTGTCCTAGTAGTTATATTTACTGATTATGTGCAATATTGGGCAATTCCTACATCTCCTCTGATATTCCTTTTTTCTCATTTATAAAGATGAATCAATAATATAGGCACTCCTCTGTGATAGTGTAAGTTTTGTTCCAGACCATCACAATAAAGCAAAAATCATAATAAATGAAGTCACATAAATGTTTCGTTCCCAGTTATGTTTACACTCTATTGTACTATAATGAGTTTATAATAGTAGTTTATCTAAAATAAAACCATTCAAAAATCCTTTATCACCAAGAAATGCTAACCATCATGTGAAATTTCAGCAAATTAAGGTTTTTGTTAATGGAAGGTCTTGCCTCAGTATTAGTGGCTGTTTACTAATGAGGGTGGTGAGTGTGAAAGGTTGAGATGACTGTGGTCATTTCTTAAAACAAGATGACAGTGAAGATGGTCACACTGATTGACTTTTCCTTTCACAGATTTCTCTGTAGAAATGACATTTGATCATTTTACCACAGTGAATGTCTTTCAAAATTGTACTTCATCCTCTCAAACATTTATTGACTCATCTTACCAATTTCGTTGACAAAATATTTTGAAGATTTTGTTGTTTGTCCGGTGATACTCACAGCATCTTCCTCATGAATAGATTCTATCCAAAGAAATGATTTTCTCTGTTCTCCCTAAGAAGCAAGCCCTCCTCTAGTCAAGTCTTATTATGGGACTGCAGCAATTCAGTCTCTTCTTCAGGCATCACTTCTAGTTCTCGTGCAACTTCCACCATATCTTCAGTAACTCCCTTGACTAAAGTGTTGAATCTTTCAAATGACAAATTATTTCCATTAGATTTTCAATTTACTTTATCCAGATCTATCAGATTACTAACTATATATGAAGGTTATAGCCTTATGAAAAGTATTTCTTTAATAATAAGACTTGAAAGAAATTACTCTTTGATCCATCAGCTGTGGAATGGATATTATGTTAGCAGACATGAAAACAACATTAGTCACCTTGTACATCTCCATCAGAGCTCTTGGGTGACCAGATGCATTGTCAACAAGCAATAATATTTTGTAAGAAATCTTTATTTCTGAGCAGTGAGTCTCAGTGGGTTTAAAATATTCAGTAAACCATGTTGTAAACAGATGTGTTGTCAACCATTTATGTTACATTTATAAAGTACAGCCAAGGAAGATTTATCATAAATCTTAATTACCCAAGGATTTTCAGAATATCTTCAACCTAGAATAACCAGCTGCTGTAGCCCTCAGTAATAGAGCCAGTTGCTCTTCTGAAGCTTTGATGTCAGGCGTTAACTTCTCTTCTTTAACTAAGAAAGTACTAGTTGGCACTCCTCCTGACTGGGGAAGGTTATTTTATTTGCATTGAAAATCTCTTATTTAGTGTAACCACTTTCATCAATGATCTTAAACATTCTGGAGAAAGTGCTGCTATATCAGCACTTAGACCTCATGCACCAAACTTTCCTAGCTTCAAACTTTTCTTCTGAAGCTTCCTCTAACCTCTTAGCCTTCCTATATATTGAAGAGTTAAATTCTCACTCTGGGTTAGGTTTTGGCTTAAGAGAATGTTGTGGGAATGTTATAGAGATCACTAAGACTTTTTCCATATCAATAATAAGGGTGTGGCTTTTTGTTTTTTGCTTTCTTACTATTTGTATGTTCACTGGACTAGCACTTTCAATTTTCTTCAAGATTTTTTCCTTTACATTTACAAATTAACTAAGTGGTGCAAGACACCTACCTTTTGTTTCGTCATGTCTTCCTCACTTCACTTATTTCTTTTTTTTTTTCTACCCCCACCTCTGACCCCCATCCCCTGCCTTTCTCACTCATTTCTAACTCTTGGGTAATTCTTCCTATTACTGAACACTTATAGGCCACTGTAATGTTATTAATTGACACAACTTCAATATTATTGTGTCTCAGAAAATAGGGAGACTAAGGAAAGGGACAGAGACTAAAAATGACTGGTCAGTGGCACATACAGAACAGACACATTTTTATCTATTTGTTATTTTATATGGGTACAGTTCATGGTGCCCCCAAAACAATTATAATTGTTTTGTAACAAAAATTATGATAGTAACAAATAGTCACAAATCATCGTAATAGATATAATAAAGTTTGAAATATGCAAAAGTCACCAAAATATGACACAAAGCCATGAAGTGAGGACATACTGATGTGGAAATGGTAATAGATTTGCTTGATGAAGATTTGCTGCAAATCTTTGATTTGTAAAACACGCAGTACAACAGAGTGAAGTGCAATAAAATGAGGTGTCACGCATATATCAATTCTTCAGAACATTTGTAGATATTATGTATAAGTGACAAAATTATATAGTGAGATTTTTTTAAATTATTGTCACTATCTTTATTATTGTTTCTTTGCTCAGTTATCCTGATGAGCTAGTATGAAATCTCTACCATAGCAAGCACACACCAGGATAAAATCAGCAATTTGGCAAAGTGAACATGGGTTTCACTTAAGTTACATATCTTCTTCATTTGAAAATAGTTCTACTTTTTGTTGCATGTAGTCTCATGTTTTTCCAATTTGTGTAAGAGGCAGTATCTATTCCAGAGATCATTGAATTGATAAAGCAAATGATTTCTCCTCTGAGAATATTTCCTGGGACTTTAAGTTCTTGGGTGGAGAGAGAACACAGGAGACAAAATGGGAAGTATGCCTCTAACTTAAGTTAGGGAGGATTGAACTCACTTAAATTCTTTAATCATTTAGTCTTCAGACACTTCAGAACTGAGCACAAGTCCAGAAGCATATCAGGAAGGGTGGACCCATAAACTCATCAAAATGACATGTAATTGTGAGCATATACAGTTATAGGCATATGCCTAAAATATACATAGATGTGCACACATTCATTTAAAACTCTCATGGAAAACAATTCTATGAAACCATTTCAGATGGAATATTTGTTATCATGGAAACCAAAACTGTTGATTCTAAACTATCAGAATTCTAAACCATAGTCTTCAAATCAGTTTATACTCTTGTCAGTTTTGCTTTAACTTTTACTGGGAAATAAAGGAGATAAAATAATGAAAGATGGTGATTGAGCAGGGGGGAATATAAGAATAGAAGGAATGGAAGGAGAAGAAAATGAAAGTATTGTATCAGTCACCTTGTGTCACCATAACCAAATACACAGAGCAACAGAAATTATTTTCTCACATTTTTGAAGACTGGAAGTCTAAGCTCAAGGTACCACGGGGCTGGTTTCTCTTGAAGCTTCTTTCCTTGGTTTGCAGCAGCCACTGTATCCCCATATGAACTTTTCTCTGTTCATGATCCCTGGCTTCATTCTCTCTTCTTATGAGGATACCAGTCATATTGGAGCAGAGCCCCACCCTTATGGCCTAGTGACCTTATTTAGATCTTTAAGGGCCCTATTTCCAAATACAGTCACAGTGGAGGTTAGGGCTTCAACCTTTAGATTTTGAAGGGACACAATTCAAGAGAATTAGGAAGCAAACAATGACTTATAGATTCCAGGGGCTTAGTAGCAGGCACATAGAAAACAGCAATACATCACTGGAAACTTGGGTCTGGGACTCAACAAAGACATGGTGGTTGAAGATCCAAAAAATACTACAGCCTGAGGAATATCTACTATGAGGTGAAGAGAAAAAGAAGGGGAGCCACTGAAAAGAACTGACCTGATGCAAACAGTGAATGCTTTGAAAAACCAGAGCCAGAAGATACCAGAGTAGAAGGAGGTTTCAAGAAGAGGCCAGAGAGTACAACAAGATAAGAGACAAGCCCCTTGACTTCTGGTGACCCAGACACTCCTGTGTATCCTTTAAACTGATTTGGTTGAAGTCAAAGCATGCCATTCCCTTTGCTGGGTGCTGAGGGCACAGTGGTAAGCAAAACAAAAAAGATCTTGAACACAATGGAGCATGCAGTGAGTGTGCAGTTTGAAGTAAGGTTTCTTATAGGGAGAAATGTACTGGGATCTATAGTTACAATCATGAAAAAAAATCAGACCATCAAGGAGGGAATAACACCAAGGAAGGTTATACTGCAGAGATGGCACTTAGGTTTCAACATGAGAAATGAACTGGGCAAAAAGAAGTTGAGAAAATTTATGTGACACAGACACAAGTGAACATTGTGTCTTAGGGCAGCTACGTCCCTTAGGAAGAGGGACGTCAAGGGTTAGGAGGAAAGCAGTTTGATGTGAAGCTGGTGAAGTAGGTAGGAAACAAAAATTGCAGTGTTTTGTTAAAATTCCTCTAGTGTAGACATTTCTTCAGAGTCAGTTAGTGAGCTATTCAAGGCCATCAGCCTGTCACATTACACTAACACCAGCCTGTTTTTAAGCAAAACTGAAAATTTGAAATTAATAATTCACCTCCTTTACCAAATGCAGCTTTGAATTGCCTTTGGATTTCTATAGAATTCAAAGCTAGCCTCTGAGGACTAAGACTTGCCATGATTGAGGATATATATAAAAATATATTTATGTGCCTCGGGCTCAGAAAGCAATTTCCAAAGAGAATTTCTAAAGCTGTTTTGAGCATTATAGACCCTCTTGAGATGATGGATTTTTTCCAAACACATAACAGAACTCTATACATCCTAATGAAAATTCACAGCAGTAATATTGCTTTTTGTCCTCTCCCAGCCTGCCTAGCACTTCTGGGGTCTGAGGGCACATAAAGCAGTGTAAGGCCTGAGCTTTTGCTCTCATTAAGTTCTCAGTCTCACTGAGAAATCAATCTGGGCAGAGGGAAGAACTTGGCAGTTCCCCCATGGTATTATTAACATTTTTCCACAACCGGGTTCCCAGTCTTACCTGGAGAGACAAGTACAACATAATAATAAGGTATTCAGGAGTCCAACAGGAGACTGTGAGTTGCTTCTCTGTACCCTCACCAGCTGTGTGACCCTGGGCAAATCATTTAACCTGAGGTTCAATGACCTTGTCTGTGATGGTCACAAACCTGCTTCATGAGGTGGTTGTCAAGACAAAATGGACTGTGCAGATGAAGTCCTTGGTACTCCACCCAACGCAAACCTCATGCTACCTGCCATCCTGATAGAGCAAATCCTGATAGAGGCAATGCAGACCAGGTAGAGCACAGAGTTTCCCGCCCCCAACAGGAAGACCATGGCCCTTGCATCTTTCCAGCCTTTCCCTTGCATTTTTCCAGCATCTTTCTTAGCTCTGCCAAACAAACGTGAGATGGCTGCAGTTCCTTAGCCCTCAGCCAACTACGGACACTGCCTTTTTCTGCCACCGGGGCTGCTCTGGAACCAGCAGGCCCTTGTTGAATTAAATTCCTGCTCTTTTCCTGACCAGTTCAGGTCTCACTGCCTCAGCTCTCCCCACCTGTCCCTCAGCCTTTTCACACCCAGCAGTGTCAGGATTTAAGATCAGCTCCTGGGCCTTCAAGAGCCACCTTTGTTTTCCTTCCCTCCCACCTGGCAACTCTGCAAGGCCTGAATGGGTAATGCTTCAGGAAAACCCAAAGGAGGTAAACTCCAGGTCTCTATCCATACATTAAAAGAGGGTGAAAGAAAGTGCCAAGTTGGTTGGGTCACTGCAGCACAGTCAGGGGTGGAAAGGACTGCACGTTACCGTATAAGTGTTTCCATCCAAAATGAGTCACTGGCTTCCAGGCTGCCAACCCTGGACTCTGGAGCAACTTGGCAAATGGAAAACCGAAGGGCTTGCTCATGACGTATGTTTGAATGCCCAGTGCCATGTTTGAAATACCAACTCTCTCCACACCTCCTTTACGCACACTGAATAGATGAGCATGTCTGGACCCCAGCCTGCCCTGGAATCTAAGCATGAGCCTGGGGAGGGTCCTCTCGGGCACCTGCCCTTGATATTGCTTCTGGCTTTGGGGAAAGGGTATCTGGTGAGAAGGAAATCACACATTTTCAGAGGAAGCAGGGAACAAAGGCCATTTTCTAAAAGGTAATGTCATAACTCTCATGCCGATATAAAATGAGTCCATGTCACAGTTTATCCACCTCCTTCACTCATGAGGGAAACAGTAAGACACTAAACCGGCTTCAAATCAAATTGTAAGTTTGAGCTTTATAGGTAACTTAATAAAGAAAAGTTAGGATAAGATCATCAGGTTGAAACTTAAGCTGGTTAATGTCTTACAGAGTCATGAGCATTTGTGGTTAATCACCCCTCTCCTTTCTACAGAACAAAAACAATTTGCATCTCTTCCAAATTAGAAGTCTATCAGCTAGCCCCTGTCCAGACAGAGCTGTAAAACAGCCAAGTCAATGGAAAGCCAATCAAAGTAGAAGCCTGAGCACCACACTGAAAGAACCCCCAGGCATTTCTTTTGCCCTCTGCCAAGGGTTACGTAATTTTTCTTCAGCATGTTCCAACCCATCTCTGGTCAGCCCAGTTCTCTGCTCTGTCCACACCATTTGAGACCCTCTTCAGTCCTCTTCTCTTCTAAGAACCTTCAGTGCAAGCTAGATCACATCTAATTGTGCCACTGCCATAGCTTCACCAATCATGGGAGGCCCACCTGGCAGGAAATGGAAGTAAGGCAACCATGATCAGTGTGATCATGGTGTTCTGCTAGTAAGTGGGGAGAGAGTTCCAATAGCTCCAGACTATGGGTGGTTCCACTTACTAGAATGGTACTGAAGCGCCATCCACCAAGTCTTAAGAATTTACATCATTCTCAAGTTATATGTGCAGAGAGAAGTGACTGGAAGCATGTAAAGTCAGAACCAGGTAAAATGGCTGTGGGAGACCAGTAAAACTCATCTAGAGTACACTCAAGATGTGTTTGTTTTATTATTATGTTTAACCTCCATTAGAAAAAAATAATTTTAAAGAGGAAGTAACTACACTGGCCCTCATTCCTCTCATGTCTACTCATTCAGCCACTCTTTGCCATATACCTACCTAGCTGACAGATTACAGTAGACACTGTGTGCCTTCCACTGACAAACCACCTGCCCTTAGCTCATGGAGACCAGAAAATACTAATCTTCCTTCTATATTTCATACTTTTTCAAAGTATTTGGAAGAGTGTTTCAGATGCAATACCCTAAACCTTCAAATCCTTTCAGCAGCTCTTCTGAAATATATCCTATGTGTAACCAGGGCTCTCCAACACCATCCCTGCCCCCAAGCATAACTTCATCTCTACCCTGCAACCGCCTCAAACAGGGGGCCTACTTTCCTTCCCACTGTACCATACCCATTCTCTTCTCTGCAATCAGAAGACCTTCTACAAATGTAAACTGGAAAAGTCTCTGTGCAACATAAAACCCCATCTATCACATCCAGTCCCCTTCTTACCCAGCTCCTGCCTATTCATCATCTCTAACCAGCACCAACTTCACCTCTGCCTAGGTAGGGCCTTTACACAGGCTGCTCCCAACACATTTCTCTTCAGAAGCTCCTGCTGTCATTCAAGTCTCAGCTCAAATGTGACCCTCACAGGGGGGCTTTCCTCACCCCTAATGTCAGGAACTTCCCACCCCTGTCATTCTCCAGCAGAAAGCCCCAGCACACAACCACAGCAATTACCTTGTCTTTGTTGTTTTGCTGCATAGGGCTGAAATTCCTTGAGAGAGGTGCCATGTCTACATCCTTTGCTTCTGAATCCATAGCTTTTGAAGCAGCGGTGAGCCTATGGATGTCTGTCATGCCACTCCCTGTGACTGAAAATGAGAAAATGAAAGATTAAGTGAGTTGTTAATAGAAATCCAAGCATCAAAATTGTCTCTCAAGAATCTGGACAACTTGGCTGGGCATGGTAGCGCGTGCCTAAAAGCGGCAGTCTGGGAAGCTGCAGCCAGGGCCAGGGATCATGGTTCAAGTCCTGCCAGGGGCACATAGCAAGACCTAGTTCCAAAAAAAATTCCAAAAAATGTGGTGGCACATGCCTGTAATCCCAGCTACCTAGGAAGCTGAGGTTGGGGATTGCTTGAGTCCGTGATACCCTGGGTAAGGTGAGCCTGTGGTTCCATGGGCAAAAATAGTGAGACCCAGTCTCAAAAAAAAAAAAAAAAAAGAATCTGGACAACTCAAAACAGAAATAAGAAGTGTACGTTTGGAATCCAGTAGTAAGCTCAATGAAAGTAGCTGCCATCTTTCCAGGCCAGGGCCTAGAGTAGAACTTGATGCATTACTAGAAGCCTATAGGACAAACCCTATCTCTCCTAAGTTAGGAATTTAAGGGGCTGGTGTGTTTCCACATGGAAGAGCCTACTGAGGTAGGGTGGAGCCAGGTGGGACAGGAAAGCTGTCTGAGTTGCCAGGAAAGCATGGGAGGATGGGCAATTTCAGAGTCACAACCTGGCAGATGGCTACCCTTGAAGGGTTCTTTCGTTATCAACAGCTGAATTGAATCAGGGGAGAATGACAATGCTCCTAGTTGAGTGCTCTCTTCCCAAGTCCCTCTCTCTGTGAAGCTCCTAGAATGTAGATTCAGGAATTTATCGCCATTGCATTTTTTGTCTATTTGTAACCTATAACTCTTCATTTATAAAGATGGGGGCTCTGGAACAGATCTCAGTCCCTGCAGAGCTAGTATTTAATGGTTTTAAAGGAAAATGTGTTCCACCTGGATCCAGGGGCATTCAGCTCAAGCTTTTACAACAATAATTCAAGCAAGCCTGGAGGGACACAGAGGGGTGGTTATTGCAGCTCCCTCACAGCGGGCGCCCAGCATAATGAGCCTCTCACTCACCTGCCCTGAACATAGTACCTCAGCACCAGATAATCATGAAGCCTACATCCCGTCCCCACTGGGGCTTGAAACATCTCCAGGCAAAGCAGAGATACTGTTCATGAATGTTAAATAGAAATGCTATTTAAGAATGTTTTAAATTGAGGAATGAGAGAATTCTTTTACATGAGTTTTAAGCTCAGAGTCACCTGGGTCCTTATTAGAAGCACTGTCTTGAAGCAGTTCTCTTTGGACTACAGCCATCCAAGGATGGTGCCCAGGAGTGGGCAGGTCACTGTGAGTTTCCACCCATGCTCACAATTGCAAGACCACTCAGGCCCTGGAAACAATGAATATGGGGTTTATTGAACAAACAGGGGAAACAAGGAGTTACTCAGGCTTTATCTTTATCACCCCAGATAGGAGTCCACAGTGGTCAGAAGTTCCAAACAAAACCCTGACCCTCCAAGATGTCGCCATCCTGCTAAGGATCCTGGAGCAGAGTCTGTGTCGAACTGTCTTGACATTTATGCCACCTGGTATGTCTTCTCTGTCCACATACAACCATCCCCCCCCTCGTCTCCAATTGTAGTGTAACCAATCCTTGTCACCAATTGTCATGCCAGCATCAGGCTCACCAATGTGTGCAGGTTCTTTATTGGTTCTAGCAGCTATACAGACACACAGGCCAGGGTGGGGAGGAGGTTCCTGGGAGACCATGGAATTAGGTGAACCCCCTAGCCCCCTCCCAGGAAACTTTACATTCTTTTTCTGGGCTCTCTCTCTCTCTGGTATGCTCTAATGTTCATGTTCATACTCTATCTTCCCCCCAGAGTGATGTCACCTTCTTATTTCTCTCACACATACACATGCACACACCTACTAGGCTGCACAATCATGGGGAAGACACAACACCACAGGTGCTGGTCATAGGTTAATAGAGGAAAAAGCCTGACAAATTCACTCCTCTACGAGAAATCAGAAGCATCTGGCTGGGATGCAGCTCCCAGTGGCAACCAGAAGTGCTCAAGGTAAGGTCACTCTGATGATGCCAGGGCAGCCCACAGACACAGTCTGAAGGTCAAGATGCAGACCATGGAATGCTATTCCCAACAACAATGGAGGCAGCAGCATCAGGTTGTACCAGGCAGTGAGATAAGCAACTCTTTGAGAACCCAAGCCAATACCTGTGGTGCTATTTTCAGGTGATGGCAGCAGCAAGATAAGAGGTAGACACAGCTGCCCAGTGGTTGCAAAACTCTCTTCAGCTTCTCTCTTCAGAGGTCAGCTTCTGGAAACACCTTCTTTCTAAGGTGAGGTGCAGAGTTCTGAGGCATCCCAGAGTCTGCGGGACCCCAAGGTGGCTCCTGTGTTGCCTTATAACCTCTTTCAGGATGTCCCACTCTAATTGATCCCTCCTGATTGGACCATTTAACATGACTGATGCCAGAGGGGCTGCCCACAGGTAGCAGTTTTTGGTGGAGGCCGTAAAACGACCAGCTTTTTCTAACAGCATCCACTGCTTAGGTACAGTGGGAAAATACAAGCTTTGCTCTGCAATTCACACTGCAAAACCCCAGTTTCTACTCAGTCCACTTCCAGCACTAACTTGGTGTATCTGCATTCACAGAGCTCCCAGGTGATTCTGAGGCGATTTCTAGTGAAATACTACCCACACCAGGTGAGACCTATTTGCTGGATTCCTTGCTGTGTGGGGACTTGGGTTTTCACAGGCCTAGGACCCTTCTCTCACCAACTTCCTGTAGATGTAAGGGTCTGAGTAGCCTCCTCATGGATCAGCTTCAGGTCACCAGTTCAACAGTCCCATTAGTCATGTGAAGGGTCAGTCTGTACCTTCCCAAAAGGCTAGACACTTGGAAGAGACAAGGTCCCTCCTGATTAGACATTCAGGGTAAGTAAACCCACCTCTGGTATGAGAAAGTTCTTTGTCTTTATATAAGAGAATGCATGAGCAAATTGCCTTAAGGCTACCAAAATGATAGAAAATAAAATGTGATGCTTTGCGCTATCACATTTGGGTTGATAGAAGAAATTTGCATATAGCCAGCTTGATTCTCCATGAATGGGTATTTTTCAGGGTCTTCTAAACAAAGACCTGTTGCTCCACTCTCACTGTCTAGTGGTCATAGCAGGAACGTCAAAGCTCTTTCAACAAGTCTCTTATCTACCATAACATATAAACATACAAAACTAAAATTAACAGAATGTTTTTCCCCAAGTTAGAGAATTTGATAAATATATAGTCAGTAGATTCACATATTCTAGTGCTTTCTCTCCAAACAGTCAACAACCCAATGACAGCAAAAACCCCTCCTCTGGAGCCAGAAACCTGGGGTGGGGAGGCCAGAACTCATGGGGGGCATTCACAAGGAGTCAGAGCAACCTATCCACTCACAGAAACAGCTGGGTTCTCTCCCAGATCTCAACCCCTGAAAATTCTTCCCCAAACCTAAACACAGCACCTCCCAAGGTCACTCCACATATGCCACCCACTCTACCACCTCCAGCCCACCAAAAAACTGTAAGTTGAAAGAACAAAGAAAGAGCAAGGAGCCCCTGACCTACTTTGATCCTCCCCATACAGGTACCAGGAGCACTTCTGGGCAACAGCCAGTCCCATAGTCTAGCATTGCCATTAACCCAAGGAGCAAAGTTCTTGGCCCAGGCAGTTCTGAAGACTCAAAAATGCAGGAGTCTAAAGAAAGAATAATGAAAGTCATCTGTCACCTAGATATTAGTCCCAGAGCAAGAAAAGCATCTACCCAAACTAAAAACCCAGGTCATGAGCATTTTAGACTTGGTATGAGAACAAGGAATGTGTAACCAGTGAGATGGACAAGAGAGACTTTCTAGAACTAGCAAGCTCTGACAGCACAGATATTACTGAGACCATAAAGACAATTTTCTTTTGGACTGCAAAGATGAGACCACCATATTTCTTTCATTTGAACAGTAGAAGTGTTGTTGGCAAGGTATTCCTTCACTTTACTTGCTGAGTTCCAGAAGGCCTTACTATATACATTACTAAGCCAAAATAACTAGAATTCTCAGGACATAAGGGCCTCTCCAGGTGTGAGGACCCAAGAGAATATGCCCACATGGATAAGATAGCACAAAGGCAAGAACTGGGATGATGCTGAATTGAATGTATAGACTCTGTGGAAGTTGTCAACCCCTGTCCAGCCCTGCCACTGGCCAACTGTTACCATGCAAGAAACTAGTGCCAGGTTTGTCAGAGCTAATGATTTTTCAACATAAGCCCCAAATTCCAATTTTATGTGAAATTTCCCAATTTTAAGATGTTGGCAACTAATTCAATGTTATTTAAAATATTACTCAAGCCAAACAAAACCCATCTGGTACTGGGGGAAGGGTCGATGGACCTGGCTCATAACTTCTGATATATGTCAATTATTTCAGAACCAATAACAGTAAGGGCTAATATAAACTGGGTGTTTCATACACATTTAGTCCTCACAGTGGAGGAAGTTTATAGAGAACAGGTAACTTCTCCAAGTTTGCATAGCTACATAAAGAGGGGAACCAGGCTACAGATCCAGGTCTGCCTAATGTCAATTGCTGAAATCTTAACCATTAAAAGATATTGCAGTTCCAGAAATAAACTATAGCGGTTGCTTAACTCATTCACTCCAAAGAATGACGACTCGTGTTAATAGCTTAGAGTTTGTGGGAGAACAAGACAAGGAGAGATGGGCTTACAGATGAGAAGTTAACCCCAGCCAATGCACAATGGCAGGAAAGTTATGTTGAAAATGTTCTTCCATTCTCCACATCACAAAAATCCTGGACTCTTGATATGAATGTTCTAGTCCCTTGCTACCCAAAGCATTGCCAATCAGCAGCATCAGCTTTCCCTTAGGAGTTTGTTAGATGAGCCTCCTGTTGCCCACACCCACATTTACCAAATGGGCTGCTTGAGGAGATGAGGAGCTGATTTTTGTGCATAACACTTGAGAAGTCCCATTCACTCCTGTCTGACTTGTTCTCCAGACTGAACAGCCCACTGGCTCCTCTCATACCCCCCAGCTCCCTAGAGACACAGGCTGCACCACCCCTTGCTTTCATGTCTCTTCTGGGAATAACCTATAGCCCAGTGGACCCCAGCTTCAGATAAGGGGAGGGGACAGTTTTCAAAGCACACAGCCAAAGAAGGGATTCATCCCTAATGCCATAACCATACACACCAGCTCAAATGACCAGCGAGGCTGCTGGCCCTTGAAAATGTGAGAAAAATCAGTACAACCATGCGAGTCCCTTGAGCCGTATCCTGGTTCAGTGAAGATGTGACACTGGCATCAAAAAGGGTATGGACTGTACAGGCAGAAAAACTGATTGTAGGCTCATTGATTCTGAAAAATTGTCTGCCAACCTTTAAGAGAAAAATGAGACTGACTTGGTAAAGACCTCTGTGCTCCTCTAAAGCCATTCTTGGCAGAAAGCCTCACAAAATGTTGTCAGCGTCGATGTGAATCCAGAGCTGGGGTGCTAGTGCTCCCCTGTCTACTCTGACTGAACTGGAAAATCACACAGCAGGACACTCCAACAGCTACCTCTGCATATCACAGCTCCTCTTTGCTTCAAGGTACATGAATCCTTTCCAGAAAATGGGGTAAACGCCTGTCACTTCTGCATTGATGCTGAATTTTCTACCACCCCTGTATGTGGGGGTACTCTGGGAGATGGCCAAAGGGCCATTTGATTCAGGGGCCTGCTCATGCCAGTTTGATCCATTTGCTCAAGATGTAAGTCCTCTGCAGTGGCCTTGCATGCCTTGCAGGGACATTCTCACAGTCCCTCAGGCAACTCGCATTCCTGAAGCACATATGTCACCTCCAGCCACTTACACAGCCTCACCTGCCTCAGAGACCATAATCACTCAAGGAAAAATAAAGTAAGAGTTCCAACACCCTCCTCCCCTCCCCACGGACCTGCTTTGTACACACGTGCAGCTGGAAAGCCATTCCTGGCTCGAAACCACCAAGGCTTTCCATTCCCATTAAACTGTGATGTTGCCATGGAAACATCCAGTGAGGTGTTTCTCTGGCCATGACCCAAGCTGAGGACCCGAGGCCCACACTACAGACACCCTTGTCGCCTGGCACCCAGGGAGCCCCATGCCTCTGCCACCCACCCCAGGCAGCCCTTTGCTCACTGGGGCTGTTCAGGGCCACGTGTGTGCGCGCGCGCATGCACCAGCGCCCACATTTGTTTTCTTTCCTCCTTAGCTGAGCTCCTCCCAGCACACAAAAGGCACATTCTTGAAAAAGGGGGGAAAAATGGAGAGAAAAGAAAAAGAAAAAATGTATTTTTTTTCCCCTACATTCCAACTGCCTGAGCTAAGCAGAGGAATGAATGGTTTGGGGAAAATCTCACACAGGAATAAATTTACAAGGGACAGCTGAGCGGATAAATTCAGTCCCCAAAGAGGGGCATTACGAGGCCTACTGGCAGGAGATTTGCCCCTTGTGCAAAGTTGTTTAAAAAGAAAAACAGAGCAAGAGAGGGGAGCTTTCACCCCACCCCAACATAAACTTTTCAGAAATCCTTTCAGCTCACTCAAGCTGTTAGCATTGGAGGACAGGAGGAGGCCCATTAACAAAGGTAAAAGTTCTTTCAAGTGTCCCCAAGATTTTGGGGGTGCCATGCCTGCTTTTCCTTGTTCAGGCTGATGCTTGAAGACTTCCCAAGCTTTCTGGCTTGCCTGTTGTTCACATACTCAGTGATTAAAATGGAGGAATTTGATCTAGTGAAAATAAGGCAATTAGCTAGTGATGTTTCCTCAGGGGCCTCAGCTGAAGAGTGGGCCAAAGAGGATGGAGTAGCGGGTTGGGAGTGGAGCTGAACCTAGACACACTGGTTTGAGGAGGAAGCCGGCCAGAAACAAGATGGCATCTGTGATGGGAAGAACAGCTGTCTCTAATGCTGTTTTTAGTTGCTTGTTTGCTTGTTTTTTACAAAGATGGAGAGTAAAATTGGGCCACCATTATTCTGGGGTACTCTCCTCCTGAAAAAAAGGTATTGAACATTTGCTTTGCTTGCTTCCTCACCACTACCTTGACTTACCACAATGAATGACTGGCTGCAATAATTAGGAAAGTCCCTTTGGCTGTCTTGAAGTCTAAAATCTCAGTTAACTCATTCCTTCTCCCTTTTCTCTGGAAACCAAGTCCTAGAACTTTTACCACTGGCAGTGACCTTCTGGTTTCCCATGGCAGCTTTTCTCAGGCTCTCTCACCCCCAGGAAAGCCTGAGACTCTAAGCCCAGTCAGCCCGGCTCCTCTGGGAATGTTGACTGTCACCAAACATGTAGACATTGCCTGCTGAGCTCAAGTTACACTGCTCCCTATCCACTGATGTTCTTACTTCTGACTTAGCATGGGTCAGTCAATAGCATGTTTTTACCATCCTGTCCTAAACACAGAGACATCTAAAGGAAATGATCAGAATTCTTTAGATTAGATAACAATTACCTGCTGAGTACTTGTTTTGTTCCCGTCCCTGTGCTTTTTACTAAATGTGTCTCTGTGATAAACACCTTATTTGCTTCTCATGTAGTAGTTAAATGCTCAATTGGCTCTGACTATCAATTGGCTCTGATTTGACTGGAGGCAAATCCTAGGTCCACCAAGTGAATGCACATTCTTGGGCACTAAACTCTCAAAATGCAGTTCCCCGCATTTGCAAGACAGATAATAATATTTGCTTTGCAAAAATGTCGATGAACTTCATTGAAACAGTGGTCCAATGGCACCACTGACCTTCGGAACTGGTGAACATGGAGATGTTGTGGTGGGAGGGGTGTGGTCCCAGAGGGTAGGAGAGCTCCTCACATCCCTGGTCCTGAGGATCTCTTCCATCACGTTGTTCCCAAATTACAGGAATAACCTGATTTACCCTCAATGGAGAAAATCAGTTGGTCTTCATGTGGTTACTGACAATTTCTCAGTGAAAGCAGTGATGGTCCATGTTCATTGCTTAATCCACACATGCTAATGTGCTATTCCTTCTACAGGAGAGAAAAGGCAGTGAGTCGTAGGTGGCCCTGCTTGGAAGCATGCTTGACCAGCAACTTGCTCTTGCCTATGTCCTTTGATTTACATGTAAATACAAAGTGGATAAGGTCTATAAATCAGTTAGTTTAATTTTAGAATTAAACATTTTGTGCTATCTTAAAAAGGAAGGGAAAACTAGAGTCTTTTCTCATTACTGTATGGGTATTTATGCAAAATACATACATACTCATAGATACATTCATAAATGTTAATTGGAAGAAGCATTCAGATACAAATGAAATAGTTCTTTAAAGAAAGTTGGGAAGTTTACAGATGTTAGTAAAATCTTCTGGACATGTTTTTCAGTATTTGGAATTTCAAGTAAGTAAATGTTTTATATGCAAAATAAGATAATTAAAGCAAATAAGAAAACAGACCATTAAACTGAATAAGGAAACTGAATAGCTGAACTGCTCAGCAGATCAATGTGATAAAAGAAATACTAAATATTAGCAATTTTTATGTTATTAATATTGATAGTGCAACTTGAAACATGTATAAGTGTAGGGAAAAGCATAGGTACTGATGTTTAAGAAATATGATTCTCACTAGAAGAGATGTAATTATAGAATAAAAGAGGTCAAGGAAAACTGGCATTAAATATGAACTAGAAAAAAATAGCATTATTGTTATTAATAGTAATCCGGGGAACCCTGACTTCTACTGACATAATGAACATGGCTGACCAATGGTGCTGAGTTCAGACAGTCCTGTCTGAAGGCAGCGTGTCTCTCTCCAGTCCCTCCTAGCCTGCATCTCTCAGAAACATCTACTCTCCTAGCACCAGCTAAAAAGATACCTGGGAAGACCATGTATGACTCTATGACTGCCTTTAAGGGCGTGTGGTTCTCACTAGAAGACAGGGTTTCTAAGCTATCTCCTTCTAGGCAGCATTTGTATGGCCCACATCTGTCTTCTTTGCTCCCTGATGAGCAAGCAATTGTAGTGCAATCAGGAAAAGACAAATGAGTCCCAGATTTGCCTCATTTGAGAGTTATCCCCTTTGAGCCGGGCCCTTGTATAAGTCATCGCTACTCTAAGCCTCTATTTTCACTAATCAGTAAAACTTCAGTAAAGCCTGTCATGCCAGATGGTACACAAAATACAAATTCATAAGATATGCAAAATACTTAGGATATAGCAACAATCAAGATTGGTCTAATCCTTGATATTTTTATTGATATATGAAAATGCTTCATGAATTTACAAAACTCTGCATACATGTCAAGGATCACTCATTACCCTTGCATTTTATCAGAAATCATATGCTGGGACCTTGCAAAAGAAACAGAGTCTCACCCTGCATACAGTATGTATAATACATGTGGCTGTATGCCTTCTAGTTATGCGGTGCAGGCTGGGGTTTGTTCAGCACTGAGATGGGGATGGAGGGAGTTGCCTTGGGCATGTTCCATTCCTGTAATAAATAGCAGTAAAACCCTTTTTTGGAAAAGCACAGGCATTGGATGATCAGTAGCAGGTGGAAAAGAAGGTGGAAGTGAAAGTTAGAACTGCTCCTGGGAAAGCAGTCGGGATGACCTTAGACCATATCACAAGATCATGTTTTGTTCATTTGCCTTTTTAATAAAATTTTTCATTTATGCTTGCAGGTTTATTTTTATCTGACATATTTAATCTAATATTTGGCACTTTACTTAATATTGTGTATACTTAAGGTGGATGACATATTCCTTTATCACAAGTGAGTTCCACCATAGTATTAGCCAACACTTTATCATGCCAAATCATGACAATTTCTTTTCCTACGGTGAAAATATTTAAGATGCATTTACTATCTTAGTAACCTTCAGATATATAATACAGTGTTATTAACTATAGTTGCCATGTTGTCGTTTAGATTCTCAGAACTTATTTATCTTATATCTGTTAGTGTATCTATGTTGACCAATATCTTCCTTTTCCCTTACCTCTAGTTCCTACTGATCCACTCTTTGTTTCTGTGAATTCAACTTTAAAAAGTTTTTCATATAAGTGGTATCATAGAATATTTGTCTTTTTCTCTCAGAGTATTTTTCGATCCTCATGAAAAAGGAATTTCTTCCACTTAAGGTACAATGGGTGAATATTGAGGGGCGTAGGCTAATTGAAACAATGTCATACAAATGGTTTTAATAGACAATTATTAATAACTGGACAATAACTACCTTTTAAGCCTAAATTAAATGTGTGTCTGAGCAAATTAAGTAATATTAAAAAGGGAATTCGCTGACATTTTCTTGTGGTAAGCAATGATTTTAGAAATGTCAGGGCTCCATTCAGTGGGAGATCTTGGCTTTCAGAGGAACTCAAAATCCAAGCAAGAGCTGAATCTATCTATGGAGAAAGTGATGGTCTTTCTGAAGGGTGTGGACAATGGTCACAGGGGGCTGAAGCCAGCTAGCAATCTCATTTCCAGTTGGAAATGGCCAGTCCTGGGGGAGGTTCTGTATCCAGAACAATCGTAATCTTTAACATTTATTATAATCATTAACATTTATTATAATCATTAATGTTTATTGTGAGCTTCTAACTGTTTGCCAGGAAGGGCACTATGCACTTTAAAAACGTCAGCTCACTTAACTCTAGTGACAAGTCTCCGAAGTAGTTATTATGCACGTCATTCACAGAAGAGAAGACGGGCTCAAACAGGTTCGGTCATGGGCCTAGCACTGCACAGCCAGTGTCTGGTAGAACTGACTTCAGCTGGGTCTGCTGCCTGACTCCAGAACTAACATCGAAAGCTGACAGTGACTGTGCTTATGACATCACTCCAGGGTCTACTATTGTTTTTAGGTGTGGCAGAAATAGATAATTGTTCAACACCTGTCCTAACTTTTTTCCTCATTAATAGATACTCACAAATTTTGGGTAAGCAAGTAGCTACTGAGATTAAAGATACATTTCCCAGTCTCTCTGCAGCTACATGGAACCATGTGACTCAGTATCGGCCAATTGGGATTTAAGTTGAAGCAATATGTTCATTTCTGGAAAGTGTCCTTAGAGAGAAGGCATGTGCTTTCCCCTTCTCTTTCCTCTCTTTTTTACTATATAGAATTCAACTGTGAAGACAAAACTCAGAATCACTGTCCTGAACCACAACATGGAGACTGCATAATGAAGGGGTAAAGTGAGGGGGGTAGTACAAGTCTGGGACTTATAATTGTGGAACAATAATTATAACCCTATTCTGCCTCCCTAGCACTTAATGTGTTGCACAAATAAGTCTTAATTTTGCTTAAACTGCTATTAATTTTGGGTTTTCCGATGTTCCTCTAGATAGAATCAATCTATTTCATAAGGATGCTGCAATTCTTTACCTTCATGTCTCTTTAAAGTTATTGTCCTGTGATCTCTGGGGTTACCCCCTGACCGTTCCCACCCTGTCCCACCCCCGCCCCAGGTTGTGTACTTCAATTTGGTTGTTGGCTTGTTTTGTCTTTTCTTCATGGATTTTTGTTTATCTTTCTCATATAGTAGTGAAACTATTTGGTTTCTCTTTTTGACTTGTTTCTACTAATATGAATTCTTCTAAGTTCATCCATGTTATCATAAAATCATCCAATTTGTCATTTTTAATTGATGAGTATTGTCATCTCTTATTAATAAGATAATAAAAATTGTACATTGGTATTCATCAAGAAAAATAAAAAACTGAAAAAAAAGTTATTGTCCTTCTCTGCATTCTCTTCTTTTCCACCTATACAATTTCATCCAAATGGACTCCAATTACACATGCATCAGGCTAGTTGCAGATCATCAAAGGGGCAGAAGGATAGTCTGGGATATGTTGAAAGTCAAGTATGAGTGGATCCAAGGGCCATGCTCCTTGGATAATGTTCTTGGGTCTGACCAGCTAAAACGGAGTGACTCAAACCCAGTTCTTCTGCTCAGCTAATCTCCCTGCCCATTTATGAGGCAAAGCTGAGTCTTGCCAGAAAATCTTGTATCCAAGAAAATAAATTCAAGTCATCCTGCTTCTTTGGTTCTCCTCCTGCCATCATTCCCAGAAAGATGAATATGATGTGACTATGATGAAATATTTGTCTCTGGTTCTGCCCAGAAGTACCAAGCTCCAGGCAGGATCAAGCCAGATTAAACTGGATTTTCCCCTCCTGTGGGTGTCATCTTTGCTTCTCTTCCAGGACCAGTCCAACTGAACATAACTTAAAAAACAAATGATCCTGACCCTGCCTGTGGAGAAAGAGTTCCCAAATGAATAAGACCAAAAAGTTTTCTGAATCATTGACTCTTAAAGCTGGGAAACTCTAGAGGTGACCTTTTTAAAATCAAAAGATAATGGGGAAGCAACAGTCAATGTTAAATCATTTCTTATCAGAGAATTGGTGAAATGATTAAAATAATAACAGCAGCAATAGTTATCTCTTCTTGGTGCTAAACCCTAAGCTAAGCACTTCAAATGGACTGTATCATTTAATCCAAACAAAACCAGTAAGGTGAATACCTAATACAAGAAGTTATTTTGTAAGATAATCAGTTGCTGAATCAGGATTATTTAAACCCAGGTTTGCCACTTGAAACTGATTCTGCTCTTTTTTATAGCATTTTGCTAATAATCCATTACTTACCAAACTAACACAATGTCATAGTCTCCCTCTTTATAACCGAACCATTCATGACACCCTGTTATTTGCAGAATTGTTTTCATCAAGCTTACTCACCCACATGCTGCCCTTGGGGCCATCCAAAGACCTTGACACAGACAGTCCTTTCCTTTAGGGTCTTACATCCGCTCCTGGAAGAAAGTTGGGCTTCATGTCTCTCCATGAACACCAACCACTGAGCAACCACTTTCAAGTTTGAGGTCCAGGCCTAATACAGGGTCTTGCCATCCCTTTACCCCCTCACTAGTTCACTGAATCCTTCAGGGAGTATTTACTGAATCAAATAAAACTGTGTTCAGTATTAGGAATAAAGAGATATGGCGTCTGACTTTAATGTGGTGTCAGTGGGAGACACTGGCAATAAATAAATGCTTTCACAAATAATTAATGATGGCCTTTGGAATAACTGCCACAAAAGGAAATTTCATGTTATCACATGAGTGTATATAAGGGACATAACTGGTAAGGAATGTGAGAAATCTTTGCAGTAGATAGGAAATTAGTAAATTCAGGAACTTGGAAGGTAGCCAGAGTATTGAAAACATGGTTAGGAGTCAGGTTCTTCAAAGTCTATTAATCATGTTAAAAATATTGAACATTCCCCTAAGAATAATAAACTCTAAAGAGCACTACAAGGTAGATGACAGAGTCCAGTTTGAATTTATAATCAATCATTTTAGCTGCTAAGTGTAGAAGACACTGGAATGGACGTGGAAGTTTTCAGTCACCCAAATTTGGACAAAAGAGTGGGGAGAGAGTGAAGTCAATGGAAATGGGGTAATAAAATAGAATTCACAGGAGCTGCCTGTGTGAGAACAGAATTCAGCAGAGAAGTCTTATACAGATATAAATTTGGAAACAGTTATCCTATAGATAGTATTTGAGGCTGTTGAAAGAAAAGGGAAGTAAAATGAGAAGAAAAAGCAGTCTGGAATCAAAACCCAAGGAACTCTGTAATGAAAGCTTGGCAGAAAGAAAAGACCCATTAAATTTGACTGACAGAATAAGTGGTCATAGAAGCAGCCAGCCAATCAGGAGCATATGGTGACCCAAAGGACAACAGTGTATCCTAAGAAGAAGTGAATGGTCAGGGGTGTGAAAACTCCATGGTGAGAAGATGAAGATAAATCATGTGATGTTTATGGGATGCTGAATACACAGAAGTGCTAGGAGGGTGCACTCTCCTACCCTACCACCCTACCTTTGCCCTATTCACCCCTTCCATTTCAACTGGTTGTAGCTGAGTTGTATTCTTTATAAACCAGAAAATATTCTAGAGACTTCTACTCTATGTACAAGTTCAAAGGGCACCATATTAGCACTAACTAGAAATAAGTCTGTTATGCTTTTAAATTTAAAAGATAGGAACTGTCTAAAATGCTGCTTCTTGCTGCTATTCAGGGAAGATTGAGGAAGATGAACAAGACAGAAAAGAAGATATTTTCCCTAGAGAGATAATGGTGCACATCATCCAAGTAACTCATGTCCCAGGGTCAGAAAGTTAAAAGATCAATCTTCAGTCACATGAGGACAAGGATCATTCTATGAACAAAATTGTGCTTGAAGAACAGAAAATAATATAACATCTAGAAATTTTCAGGATTCGAAGAGAAATCAAAACATTGCAAGCTAAAGCTTACAATCAAAGACTTTTCTAAGTATTGCTGTTAGCTGAGAAAATTGAAAGAAACCTAAACATTGTATTAAAAATTCTATTTTTTAATATTATTTTTTTAACATGGTGAAATTATTGGAGAAACTTCCCTGTTCAAGAATGTACCAGCCGGGCATGGTGACATATGCCTATAAGCAGCAGTCTAGGAAGCCGTGGCCAGAACTGGGGATCACTGTTCGAGTACTGCTCAGGTCTCAACATAGCGAGACCTAGTTCCAAAAAAATAGCTAGGCATGGTGGCGTGCACCTGTAATCCCAGCTACCTGGAAGTTGAGGCTGGGGATTGCTTGAGTCCATGATACCCGGGGCAAGTGAGCCTGTGGTTCCATGGGCAAAAATAGGGAGACCTAGTCTCAAAAAAACATACAAAATAGCATTGGTTCTTAATTTTAAATCTGGTTAACATTACCTGGGAACATGCTATAACATTTATCATGGTGTTGGTCTGACATATATGAGTGTGTTATGAATATGAACTTTGCTTAAATATCATTCTTGAGTTCAGAATTAAAATAAATCTACTGCTATGCATTCCTGCATCATGATCAATGGCAATGGTAATATTTTAATGTGGTTACATTTAGCTAAAGTTGAGGGGTCAGGTTCATAAAATGTAATCTAATTTTCAGAATTTCCAGAGATGTGGATTTCCTGAAGTTTAAACAGTCTGTGAGAAACTGTGCCTACACATGCTATTTGTTACTCAATGTGTTTTCTTTTACTGGTGCTTGTGAAAGTATCAGCCACTGAGATTTAGGATTATAATAGAAATTAGAGATTATACTTTGACTAGATAGGTTTGTGTTAAAATATAGAACAGTCAAAAGTCAGTGCTGCCCACTAGTAAGAGCATGCATTACTGATTTTAGCAAAAGTTATTTCAGTTAAGTGATAAGGGTGGAAGGCATGTTTCAGTGAAATACAGAGCGAATTGGAGGTAAGAGTGTGAAAACTACCAAGCCTATAGACCTTTTGTATTTCAGGCTTATATAGGTCACCTTAAATTCTGACTTGTTACATAGGAAGAAAGTGCTAGAAGACTAGAACCAAATAATCCTGACTCTAGTCCAATCCCAAGACTCAGACAATGATTGAAGATGTAACAGCACTAATTCTAAGTTTATATGAATGGGGTAAAGTTTTTTAAACCCTACCATGTTAAGCTATCTTATAAATGTTATACATAGACTTGGGGGGAAATAATTGTCCAGCGAGCTGGGAGTTGATGACAGGGTCAGAATAATAGGCAGGTTTTGATGCCAAGAGAGCTGAGGCAGGTAGGTGTAGAGGAAATCAAAGTGGGATTTTTTATTAGTGGGAGTGAGGATAGGGGCTTAAAGAATCTGCCAAAGGACAGGAAGTGATTCTGTAGAGGTAAAACAGTCAAGGCTAGAGACTAAGCAACAGCATGGCTATGTTTGGCCAGATAAAGGGACTCAAGGTGAGCTGGCCGTGGATCCAGGGGTGTGAAAATCATGCACAAATACTAGCTGTTTAGAGTGAGAGCTGTCACTGATGACTCCAAGTTTGGCTTTAACCATAGGCACACAACTGCACATTTATCATGCTCATGGTAGACATGGGACTCAGCCCTAGGCACTCTGAATCCCAGAGTCCTTTACACTTTTCTACAGTCTATGAGCCCAGCCACTCCTCCCAGTGTGATGAATTATCACTTAAAGTTGGAGACTGCATCTTTGCAGACATTGTAATTCTAGTCTCTAAATCATACCACCTTTCATAGTTAAGGTTCTGGGGGACAAATCAATCCTCCTGGAGTTACTGTACCCTTTGCTCTGCCCTATTCCTTCTTCTGATCTGGCAGTCTAGCCAAATATTCTTTAGCATAGAGGTCCTACTGAAAATCCTGTCTCCATGGCCTTAAAATCATCGCTCAATGGGAACTGAGCACCTAATGCAACTCCAGAAGCAAAATAGGACTACAAGTAACTGCTAATATATATTGCTTACATAACACCCCCACTTCCCCATTTATGTGGCATACAGCAGCATTCTGTCCCTCTAAGTGTTAACTGTCCCACCTAGTACAGTTTTTGCAATGCATGGGGACCAGAAAGGGGAGTGAGTGTCCATCACACAAAGCTGTGTAACATCTCTGACCGGGACAGCTTCTGTCTTCATTCACTGAGCCAAACGTAAGAGTGGTTAGTGGCCTCTGACATAAAAACAATTCCCATCAGTGTAGTCTAGTCTAGAACTGACTGCAGTCAGTTCTGTGTGCATCTGAATTTGTACATCATGTCTCCACCCTATGTGGCTTTGTGAGCATCTCATAAGAGAGGCAGTATAGATTTTCAACCCTGAATGTTTTTTTCCTTTTCATTCAACCCTGTAAGATACAAGTTGGAGCTGGAGAGAGGATGCAAATAAGATTATTCCCCTGAGTGTCAACATGAAACGTGATGTTTGGGAACCAATTCTGTTTGTTTGTATCTTTATTTCAACCCAAGCTCTTCCGTTCCCACATGCCCCAGTGATGAGGTTCTTGAGCCCCTTTGGGACCTGTGGAGCTATTTTCCCAGTTGCTAAGCAATGTCAATCCCACTTTCTGCCTGATGAGCTCATGCCTATGCTGTGACAGTGTCTGTGGGAGATCTGGGATTAGCCTTCTAACAACCAGAAAAAGAAAAGAAGGTGTGTGTGCAAACAGCACACTGAAAAGTGACAAAGTGGTGAAGGATGACTCAGAAGGAAGACTTAGAGCCATGTGTGTAGTGAAAACAACAGGTGACATCTTAAGCATCTAACCTCAGCTGGGCTCTAGGCTGGGCACTTTGGCACACATGAGTTCATTGGAGCAGGAATGACACAAAGCCAGGGCAGGCAGCCACATGGGACATTTGCCTATTATCTTCACTGTTGTATTTGCCTCACAAAGTGCCTGGCACGGGGTCTGAACAGAGCTAGGGTTATTCAAACAAATGAATCACAGTATTTGAGAGCAGGAAAGAACATAGCTATCACCTAATCCAACTTTCTCATCTACTGTATGAGGCTATCATTGGAGAAAAGTCTCCAGATAAACATCCTCTCTCTAGACCTGTTTGCCATCTGACTCACATTTTTGAAAGCCCACACAGAAAAGTCCCAGCCCTCGGAGATCCTCTCTGGTCTCTCCCACATACCCTGAATCAGCCTTCCTCCTCCTCTACAGATTCACCCACCACCACTCCATGTCTGTCCAATCTCATCTTCACATACCAAAAACCTGATGCCAAATCTAATGTCATGTAACTCTAGTTGCTCCTAAGAGTTTAATAGTTTTAGCTCTTACATCAGCTCTTTGATCCATCCCCTTTCAGTGTGATCTGCACAGGTGAGTAAAATGAGCGGCCACCCTCATTCACAGGCAGGTGAGGATCTGGCACCATTTCTTGAAAAGGCTGTCCTTTCTTTCCATGGTCTCGGCACACCTATTCTGAATCGTTTAGCCACATACATGAGGACTTATTTCTGAATTCTCTTCCATCGTTCTATACATCTGTCTTTCTGCATCTATTACACTGTCTTGGTTACTGTGGCTTTGCAGTAAGTTTTGAAATCAGAAAGAATGAGACCTTACCCTTTGAACTTTTTAAAGCTCAAAGTTTTCAGCTATTTGTAGTTCTGTGAGATTCCATATGAATTCTGAATGGATGTTTCTATTTCCACAAAAACATCATTGGTGTTTTGATAGGAATTATATGGAACCTGTACTCATGTTGCTTCAGTTGGTACTGGGAGTTTTGAAATATTTTTCCTGAGGTTATTTATTTATGCGTTGTTTTTATGTTAAGTGCTTTCCTTACTCAACTAAATTGTAGATTTCTGGTGATAGAAATGATGTCTTCTTGCTTTGCCATCTGTCACTGGGTTCAGAATAATACTAAAGATACTAAGCCACAGACCCAGCAAGATGAATGATTATTTTTCTAAATGGAAGGGGGGGGTGATAGTGGAAAAGATTAGAAACAATTATTTAGTACCAAAAATTTTTCTTCTAACTTAGAATTTTTCTACAGAATGACATAGTGATAACAGAAAACAAGAAAGGCCACCCATCTGTAGTACCTGGAAGGTATATCATCACTTAGAGTTGATACCAAGACCAGGGGCCCTACCAAAGAAGCCAACACCTGGTCCTTCCAGAGAACTCCATCAGGTTGTTACTGCCATATACATATTGTTATTCCTAAGAAACCCAAATATAAGGTGATCTCTAGACTGGGGGTCCCTATACTTCTGCAGTAATTTGGCATGTTTTAGGGATCACTGGAATCAAGGTGCTTACATGCATTGCAAAGCAATGTGTTTTACATACATTCTCAGTGCTGAGGAGCATCAGGGCTAAGGGTTAATGCAGAAAGGAAAAAGGAGTAGTGTCTAATTCTTAAGTGAGAATTAGACTGAGGGAAAGAAGCCCAAGTGGAATGAACCCAGTGTGCTGTGACATGCAGTTAATGACATACCAGTGGTGTACAAAGTCTAAGTTTTTACAAGTTAGAAGGATATTGTCAGCTTGCATTTGCTTTGAATTCAGGTTCTCTTTGTACAAGACCCCTCATACAGGTCTAATGAATCAGTGATATAGTGCTTCTACATGGAATGCTGAGGAATTGAAAGGATACATAGAATACAAGGACTCAGTTCCCAAGCTCACTCACCAGAAGGACCAGACTGAGTCTAAGAGTTAGCCTTCTCACAACATGGCTCACATCCTGAACCAAGCCCTCTGACCACTGGTGAGGAGTGCTGACAAGTTAATGATGGAGCCTACACAGTCTGTGGTGACCATGGGGTTGCCCACAGGAATTACGTGGTGCCAGATGTTGCTGTTGCACTTAGTGATGTATCAGACACCAGGCCTGTGCCGATTTGCTGCCATGGCAACCGACAACTGAGATTAAACAGTAGTTCCCCTTGAAATTAGTTGGCATCATGTAAACCAATGATTGATTGGCTGAACACAGTTTTATTTTTCCAAGAGATTTTGGTTCTTGTATGACCTAGGTGTGAGAGCCTAACACAGCAGGGATAAATAGCCTGGGCAGTAAGCTGTGGCAACCATTGTAACCCAAGCTTCCTGAGACCACTCTTTGTTTTTCCATCAGCTTTCCATTCAGGGATCACCTGTTCCTCTCCCAGACATCCCCATCCCTCACTGGCACTTCCAGATGAACACAATCTGCCAGGTCTCCACTGTGAACCCTCCCTTTGGCCCAGAGAGCACTGTGCATTCCATCAATTTGTTCTGATCCTATAAATCAGGACACTTGGCCCAATAGACAAGCTCTCCTCCAATCAAGATGACAGTGCTAATATAATCATCCAAGGGACCAAATATGTGCAAAGAGCACCAGCATGGAAAGAGAATGCATTCACACAATGCAATTTCTCTACTACAAAGTAATGCATAGTGAATGTACTAGTAATACGGGTCTCCAGTGTCATTTTCAGTAACTGGAGCAAATATTTACATACTTCAGGTCTTATTTGAACTGCTTATTTGTCTCTGTGGTATGTGTCATAATCCTTCAATGACTTCTTCCTGCCAAGAGAATGAAGTGCAAACTCCTTGCTTCATCACTCAAGAGTCTCCGAAGTGCTCCCTAGAGCACTCTCCTGTCCAGCCCAGCCTGCAGCACACCTACTTCTGCCACTGCAGCTTCACTGATCCTGTTACCTGCCATGATAATGCCCCCTGAGCCTCACTGCCACTGAATTCCTGCCAATTTCCAAGTCTTGAGGCAAGTTCACATGACCTAAGAAGCTTTCACCAACACCCCAGACACTAGCGATCTATTTTCAACTCTCCAACTTTCTCTAAAATTTTTAAACCATCATTGTGCGTGAGATTATTCCCCATTGCCCTTCCAAATTCATATGCTGAAGTACGAATCCCCAGTATCTCAGAATATGATTTTATTGGGAAATATGGTTGTTGCGGATGTAATTAGTTAAGATGAGGTCATACTGGAGTAGAGTAGACCTCTAACCCATTTGGATTGGTCTTATGAAAAAGAACCTAGAAGAGAGACATGAGACATATGCCTCCTCACAGTTCTCAGAAGGAGTCAGCCCTACTGGCACCTTGACCTTGGACGATGACAAAATAAATTTCTGTTGCTTAAGTGCTCAGCTCGTGGCACTTGGTTATGGCAGCCTTAGGCAACTCATACAGACCCTTCCTTCTTACTTATTATATTTAGATTCAACAATCATATGAGTTCAACCCCAGTCTAGATGTTCTTTCTTATTTAATACATGTGTGTTAGTTTTCCCATAGAAAAGGAACCAGTAATCTGTGTGATGCTCCTTCGAATTTTAAACAATGAACCCAGTCCAAAAAATGGGTAGATCTAAATGGATACTACTCCAAAAAAGACATAGAGATGGCAAACAGTCACATGAAAAATTCTCAGAATTACTTGTTATCGGAGAAATAGAAAACAAGCAAAAAACACCATGGCAGAATGGAATACTATTCAGTTATGAAAAAAGAAAGATGGCCTTTTTCCATTTATGACCACATGGACAGACCTGGATAGGATTAGGTTAAACAAAATAAGTCAAAAGGAGAGACAAATATTAAATCATGTCATACATAAGTGGAATATAAAGAAACTAAACAAAGGAACAGATAAAACCAAAACCTAGAAATCTGATTGCAGAATTTGGGTTTTTAGAAGGGAAGGAGTAGATCAGTATGTGAAGAAGGAGGGACAAAACCCGGTGAATTATCATGGAGGATTGTGGGTCCTTTGTGATGAACAAGGTTTGCTAACATACATCTGAAGAGGTGTGACCTCCCACCTCTTAAAACACATAGTGTTATAAGCCATATAAGCCATTATAAGCCATATATCTCAGTAAAAATAATTGAAAAAATAAAAATTAGTTTCAGTAGGGCAAGAACAGAAGGGAACATAAATAATGAGTAAGATCGTCATACAAAGAAACCTTGGAGATAAACCAATAGAGGGACTTAAAATTCACTAGCTCTTGGTGCTTGAGGTGAAAATAGAGCAGAGATAGGAGTAACAGACAGTACACTGGGTGGATTCTTGCATCAGGAGAATAAAGAGTTTAGCAAAGATAACAAATTCCCAGCTACTGGGGAGGAAGACTAAGAAATGTCTGCCCATAAATGATGCCCAGGTAATTCAACACTTTTGCCATGTTCATGTATCTGTGCCATAAAATCACAAGGCTGGATATCAAACACAGACAAAGAATATGTCTAGAACCTACATCATAACAAAATGAATTCATAATATCCATTGAAACCCCAACATAGGGGGACCTCAAACATTCCAACAAAATAACTAATTTACTAGTAACTAATAATTTAAATCACATCCAAATTAATTGACTTGAGCAGACTTGTTCTTACTTTACTGAATATGGAATTTTCGTAAAAATCTTTCACAGGTTTACATTGATGAAAATCTTCAACTAACTTTTCCCTTAAATGCAAACTGGTCCAACCACTATGGAAAGCTGTGTTTTCAAACTACTCAAAATGTAACTACTATTCTACCCAACAATCCTACTTCTGGGAATCTACCCAAAGGACACCAAAACACTAATTAAAAAGACCTATACTTGGATGTTCATTGCAACACTATTCACAATAACCAGGATATTGGAAACAACCCAAATACCTCAAAACTAATGAACGTTTGGGAAAATGTGGTATATTTACACAATGGAATATTATTCTGCTATCAAAACCAAAAAAATATGGCACAATAGCATGGATGGATTCCTAGAGGGAATCATAATAGCAGAAAGAAGTCTGAACAAAAGTCAGAAATAAGTCAGAAAGAAAAAGAAACCATAAGATCTCACCTATAGATGTGATATAGTAATAACAAAAAAAAAAGGACAAGAAAAGTCAAAATAAGCTAACAACAGAACTGGAACAAGCAGCTAGAGGAGTGGGGAAGAGAAATCAGAGAAGGGAGGAACATAAGAAGATCAAGATGAAGGTTCACTCCATCTCCTGATGAGGTGGAGGGAGTACCCAGGGAATGCAATGATGTAATGTATACATACATATGTAAACAACCAAATGTTTAATAAAAAATAATAAATTTTCACTTAAGATATAACTATAGTATATCTCCATGGTAAATTTATTACGAGATAGGGTAAGGGGCACCCCAGGACCCCCAAACCTGCCTGTTCCAAATGGGTTCTACCATCAGACACATCAAGACAAAACACTCTGGTGCAAGACCCTCAGTGAAAAAAACTTTAATATGACTAGTGTGCAATAAAGACAAAGGATACACTTTCCAAATCAAAGTACCCCCAAAGTTACCCATTCCCATATGGGTAAATGCCCAGCTAAGTGAGGCTGGCACACAGCAGGGTCAGTAAGGTCTGAAAACCTTCTGCAAGTCTAAGGCACCTTCTGGTGGGGACACCTAAGAAAGAAGCAAAGGGGGCCCAGCACATCAGGGGCAAAAGGAACAAAACTTAAATCAAGATATTATTAATTGCTATTGTTAATCATCCCATGGTCTTTCACCCACATTTGTTTCACATGTCTCTTTCCATGTCCCCCACATCCCTGGGACCAGCCCAATGCTGAGAAATAAGCAAGCTTCTTCACATGTCTCTGCTCCATGTGCCTCCTGCAGTTCTTGCTCTCCCACTTTCTTCCTTTGTTTATCTAGTCTCCTCTCCAGTTTCTCTTCCTCCCTGCTCTGTTCCACCCTTCCGTGGGTGGGCCAGGGAACCTGCAACATCCCTTTCCCTGGGGACCACCCTGTTTCAAATTCACTCACAAGGGTGCAACTGGTATTTTGCTCCTTCATGTTTTACTCTTATTCCTAGAATTCCTTCTTCCTCCCACCTCCACTTTCACCTTGCTCACCAACTGACCTCATTAAGGTCATTAAGATTTCACAGGCATTGTTTCTCTCCAGGAAGTCTTCCTGCATTTCTTCCTAGTATTTTTCACATCTAAAGTGGTTAAGACAGTTTTCCTCTTGTTCCTAGAGTGTGCTACACTGAGTTCTATCGTTATACCTCATCCACTGAAATAGAATTGTCCATTGGCTTTTTGTTTCCTCAACTGAATCATCAGTCTCCCAGAAGTGTGGATTTCTGACATTAGTGTCATATTTGATTATCTCTGGATCCCTACAAACTCCAGCATCACTCATTTCCAAATGAAATAGCCCAGAAAGCAAGAATCACAGGCCATGGTAAGTGAAGATCTGAAGGAGTGCTGCTATCTTAAAACAGAGCAAATCAGAAAAGGGGGGAGGGGAGTGGTGGATGCAAACAGAGGTATTGCTGGATTTAAGTGCTTATTTATTCCTGCCCTTTGGTGCCCTGTGCAGCGTAGTTGCACGACTTTCTGAAATATCACTGCTTCCAAGTGTGCGACCTGGGTTGCACACACTAAATTTCAGCTTTCTCATCAGCAAAGCATAGAGAACAGAAAACCTCACCTGGAAAGACTGTTTAGAAGATTATGGGAAGGACTGACATAAAACACTTTGCCGAGTGTCAGACAGAGTAGGAGTCCCCTAGTTGGTAGAAGGTATTGTGGTTACTCTAGGTAACAAGAACACAGAGAACCCCTGGAGGCTTTTAAGACATGTCATGACATTTTTATGGTTGACAGAGGTTGCTTCAAGGTGGGTGCATTGAGTAGGAAATGGAGTGTAGGCAAAGGATCAGTGAGAGGTAGCCGTCCCGCGTTGAAGAGCAGAAACTACAGCTGAAGCAACAGAAACCTGTTCCCTGCTCTGTAAACCTGTCTCCCTACGGCGCCTGCCCCAGAAATCATCAGGAACCCGTGCTGAGAGCCCCCCTCCCAGGCCTGGTGCCAAAACAATTAAGCATATAACAATGCATGAAAATAGAAGGTTGCTGGAGGAGAGGAAAACACTGAAATCTTCCCAGGGGACTCAAAGGCCCTGACATCCATCCATAATCCCCCGGAAACTCCTGCAATCCAAGGGTCCCAAGGAGAAGGTTTAAAATGAGAATGAAACCTCATACAACACACACGTGCTCACAGACGCCTGGCTGTGTATGTGAGGTGGGTGCCAGACCGAGAGCCCAGGCCAAAGGAGGAATGTTTTCCAGACCCACAGTCCCAGAGGTGCCCTCCACCGAGTGCAGCGTGAGGGGGCTGCAGAGCTGCAGAGGAGGGGCTGGGTCTGATGGCTGCTCTCTAGATACTGAGCTCACGGGTTCATTCCAGATTGGAAACACATGCGGTATCAGGTCAGGCAGGAACCAGAAATCAACATCTAAAAATGCTTCCTTCCACAGACACCTCTCCCTCTACCATCTCGCCCCTCCTCCCCAGTCTCACTTCACTTCTTTATTGGCAACAAGTCTTTCTGGGGGAGGGACGGGCTCTTGGGCCCCATAAATAATCATACCAGTGGAGGTTTTACATATGTTTTGTGTCTTCGTGTCCGAATGATTCTGAGCATCTGATGTAGCAACAGCCAAAGGAGAGGTGGTCAGTGGCAGCAAGGTTTGTTGTGACAACCGAGTGACACAACTTCTCTTCCTTCCCACTTCAGAGCTTCGTTTTGCTTCTCTCTCAGCACCTTTCCTTGCACTCATCTCAACACCTGTCCTTGGATGGCAGAGGAAAGTTACTTCCCAGAGTTGCAACTGAACAAGCCTGTCTTCTGAACCAGGATTTTCAACCTGTACCCACAGGTTGTGTCCATGACAAGGGATGTTTGAGCATTCATGCACACAGGAAATTTCTTGAGAGAAGGACCAGGTCATGATCCTTGAGAGAAGGACCAGGTCATGACCAGGAGGCTGAATCTGCTTACAGTCTTGTTACTGTTGTCAACTTTGGGGAGAGGGGAAGAGCAAAGGCCCTGGGACCAGAATATCACTGAGTTCTTGTTGATGTGGGACAAAGGCACATGAAGAGCTGTTTATCAGTTCAACCTCCATCATCTCCACTGCTGTCTGTTCCAGCATCCGGTGCCATTCATCCTGACTTTTGGATTGTAGCTGTGGGTCTCAAGATGATCCATTGCTGAAAGTGCCTAGAACAACTGCCTGGTGATTTACAGCCCACTGACCCTCATTCTCATCTGAAGGTTGGATCTTCTCCCTATTATTTCACTCAAGCAATAATCCAGTTTATGGCTGAACATCTGCAGAGATGGAAACCTGACAAAAGAGCTTCCTAATTGAGAGCAGAAACTGTGGAATAGTGTGTGATGCTGAACCGGTAGCTGAACCTCACTCATCCTTGTGTCCATCATTTGTGTTTATGGAGTACAAAATCTCGTAGGTATTTTTGAGATGAAATAAAATTATGTCTGAAAAACTTTTAGTTTAATACATGAGAAGTAGAGAAGAAATAGTCATTGTATTGCCAGGGCTACTGATGTACTACAGGGCAAGACTGGCATTTTATAAAGCATTGGAAAATGTGGTGTCTCTCCTACGGTGCCAAAGGCTGATGTATACAGGCATTCCCAGAATGCAGGCACCACCAGGTTGAAAAGATTGAGGTGGACAGTTCAGGTAGGAAGTATCAATGCGAACTGGAGGAAAAAGAAAAGGAAGTTCAGGAGCAAGTTTTGGAGGTATGTCTTCTACCAGACCACCCCTGTCCCCCAACCCCAGGCCAAAGATCAAAACTGAAGATGTAGAGAGAACTGGACTGTTCTGTTATTGGCCTCCAAAGAGAGAAAAAGTTTCCAGCATTGACCTCCGAGAAGCTGTGGAGCTTTACAGGTGACCAGGAGGCTGAATCTGCTTACAGTCTTGTTACTGTTGTCAACTTTGGGGAGAGGGGAAGAGCAAAGGCCCTGGGACCAGAATATCACTGAGTTCTTGTTGATGTGGGTCAAAGGCACATGAAGAACTGTTTATCAATTCAACCTCCATCATCTCCACTGCTGTCTGTTCCAGCATCCGGTACCATTCATCCTGACTTTTGGATTGTAGCTGTGGGTTGCTGTGGCACCATTTCATCAGCCATGTCTGTGAGCCCCTCCAGCCAAGCCACCACTATGATTTGGATCCTGGCCACCACTATGATTTGGATCCTGGTCACCACTTGCCAGCTGCCTCATGCTACAGATGATCATTAGTGGGGCAATTTCATCCTGGAGGAGCAGCCTTTTGTTTGGGACTTCTGCACCGTGAACTCTAGGGTGAGTCAGCCACTTGGGGCCTTCGTAACTTTTTGTTTTCCCTGTTTGTTAAATAAACCCTATTGTTGTTCTTCCCTAAACTTGAATCATCTTGCAATTATACATGCTGGTGAAGAAGCCACAGACAGTGACCTGTCTTCTACTGGGCACTGTCTTTGGAGAGCTTCAGTACCCACAGAGCTCTGTAGCAATTCTATTGCTAGCATCATCCTTGTCATCATTGTGACTATACCATTCTAGGAAAAGAAGATCATACCATTCTGGGGAAAAATGGAAATCATTTATATTTTAAACTTCTCCATTAGGTTGAACCCAAATCTACTTTTGTGTGTGTAGTTCCCAGTCTTTGGTCTTCACAGACCTGGATCAGGTCAAACAAGAGACAGAGATGAAATGCAGATCATCCCACCATTCTGTGGTAGCATTCCAGGAAAACATGAATTGTTCTAAAATAATGCACTGTAGTAACAATCATTCAATAAAAAGGGGAAACTTGAAGCTAGAGAGTTTTAGGCACAAGATAACAAGGTAGGGGTTTTGTTGTTTTATGAAAACATTTTGACAGTAAAATTCCTTATGGCTTTAAGTGGGTTGTTTTAAAACTTAAACATCACTGAGAAAATCCAGTGTCTGGTTACACTTACTGTTTACCCAAAAGACTTTTGTCTGCTGTTTCTAGCACTTCCAGCACTGTCATTAACACACAGTTTCCTACAAATTCTTCTAAGCCCTTATCTACCACTGTTATGATAAATGAAGTCACTCATTCAAACAAAGTTAATGTGTTACTTGCAAGAGCTTATATCTCCCTGGGCAGAACTGGGACTTGATCCTGTTGCAATGATATTCCTAATTCTGTACGCTCCAGGAAAGGAGGGATAATGGTTGTCTTGTTCTCCTCTGACTTTCCAGCATCTGCCACAGGGTTGAGCTCCTATTTATAGGTATTTGTTGTATGAATGATGAATGAATGAATGAATGAATGAATGAATGAATGAATGAATGAATGAATGAATGAATGAATGAACGGGGTGACTGTGTGGTCTTATAGGAAATAGTATTTGTGCAGAGTAAATCATAGTCCTTTACTAATTCATAATAGTACATCCAATTTGAGTTACAAAAGTTGTATTTTTATAGCCATTATAATTAAATGAGAGGTAGACAGGTTTTATATTTTCTTACTCCTGAAATCATTTCATTTATTGTATAACTACCCAGAGATCTTAAAATCATTCCTTATGTACTTTTGTATCTTTCAGTCATATTCACTCTTCTTTTCTAGACATTGAAAACTGATCATTGCTAAGCCCAAAGATGAGAGAGTACTTGGTTTGGAATCTTGTCCAGATAGCCAGTGTTTTCCCACTGCCCCTTTTCTTGGGGGAAAGACAGCTGGTCCTGAGTTGAAGGCTTCATAGCCACTCCTAAAGAGAAAAGTCTCCCAAGAAATACTGCAATATCTTCTAGGATGTTAAAGAGACATTTTAGACTGCCAAGTTCAGCTCTTCCTTATATGTAAAGGATCTTTAAGCTTCACTACATGGATTGAATAGTAGCAAAAGTAAAATTTATACATGTGACCAAACCATAGGACTCAGAAGGGAGATCTAGACTCTAACATGGTGATTACCTAAGACAATGAGACAAAGGCCATCTCAATCTGCCACTTCCTTCTATGCAGGTGGTAACTGGTCACATAAAGCATGTTCTCTAATTAGTACCTACTATGTTTTAGGTGATACCTCAGGCTGAAGAATTTCTGCCTTGGAGAGGTAATGAGAAAGAAACTCTCCATCTGAAAATGGCAAGTGACTTGAACAGGTAACTGGCAGAAGAAACACAAACAAAAATCCCTTTAAAAGATCAGCCCCAATGGCAAAGACATTAACAGCCAGGCTTCAGTGACATGTTTTTCTACAAATATTACTAAAATCTATAAAAAGTAGAAAGAAAAAGAAGTCTCAGAGTTGATGAGCCAACAGAGTGGGATATTCCTGCACATGATGGCAGGAAGGCCATGAAAACCCAGGGGGTTCTTCCAGGAAGCACACTGGCAGCTGCAAAAACTTGTACACACACACCCTTTGACGTGGCACTCCCTCTTGTGGGAAACCTAGCCTTAAGAAATTATCATACACAAAGATATATGTGCAAAAATATTCATTACAGCAAACTCATAATAAAAAGGCAATCTCAATAGCTAGTGTTAAGAAATTTTTAAAATAGCAATATGTTCATATGATGGAATACTATGTCAAGAGAATGACTATATCCTAAGTGAATTTTTACCAGGAAAATGTTTGCATGATTGTTAACTACAAAAATGAAAGTCAACCATTCAAAGATCATCAATCCTTCCTGGCTAGAGAAAGCCTAGCTTCTTTATATCTTAACCCATTCATCTAATCCCCTAAGGAGATCATTCTCTTTTTCATAAGCCCTCATAGTTCTATGTAGCACTCGGCAACTGTATAAATAGAGTTGTGCCTTGGGTTAATTTGTGTGATTCTTTGATTAATGTTTGACTCTCCAACAACACTACAGATAAATGAGTATGAAGTCTGTGTCTGGCACAAGTCCAAGAGCTCAGTGTATTTTGAAAGAATTATAAAAGAAGATGCATATCACTATTACATAAAATATGAATATATAATTAAATATATATTACATGTATGCATGAAAGACAGAGAGGAAATTGCAATAATATTTTCACTATTACTATTTTGAAAATGGATTATTGGTGGGATTATTTAGTCTTTGGTCAATAATAAATTATACAGTATAATTTATATAATATAAATTATACAGTAATAAATTATACAGTTGAGTATGTTATAAATACTTCAGTCATTTTTAATCTTTTTAATATGAGATAACATTGGTTTACAACATAGCATATTTTTTAGAGCTATGGAATCACATCCTTCAGAGTTGGAACGGCAACAGGAACTATTTAAACAGAAGGAGCTGTTTGAGGTATCCCTGCCCCTCCCTTTACCCCAGGTTCCTACACATCTACCTGCTGAAGATTTCTAGTGTGCCGCCAGTGAGAAAGGAATATCTTAAAGGGTTCTTAGGGGTCTTTAGACGGTTCCTATTCAGGCCCTTCTCTACCTCCACCTCCTTGAACTCATCCTTACTTGTCATGTTTTCTCAATCATTATCATCTGCTCCCTTTGACCACAGTCCTCTAGTTGTCTCTGCTCATGTAGAAATGACCATTTTTAGATAGGTTTTACCAGCACCCTAGGCCTGGCATGCCATTTCCCCTACTTGGGACACTATCCCACATTGAATGCATAATGAGAACCCATTCTTCTTTTATTAATTATTATTTTCATTCATTATTTCATAATCTTAAGTGTAGTCAGCCAAATTGCAGTCCTATTCAAGTCAGCTCTTTACCACCTGTATTTCTTTTAACCCCTAGTCAGGACATGACATTTTACCCAGTTGAATTTTATCTTATTGATTTTGGCCCATAACCCCCATCTTTTGAGGTTATTTTGAAATCCACCCAGATCTGGTCACTCTTAGTCAACATTTTTATCAGCCAATTATATGAAGACATAAAAGATATACATATCAACTTGTGGGTAACACAGGAAGCCCTATATCCCTGGAGACCATCCTTTGGAATGACTCTAAAGCTTTAATCAGCACATAAAAGAGCAAGAGAACACCTCCCTCACTAAAAGACAACACAACACTTGCCAAGCTTGTTCGAGAAAAACTCCAGCAATTTGTCTGGCTAAGAATGCCAGTGACTTCCCTCACTCCTCAGCTCAGAACACAGGGGTTCAGTAAGACAGACCAACCCTGCAGTCCCAGCTTTGGGAGAGTTATCCAGCTTTTCTAACCCTCAATTTTCTTACATACAAATGAGGGGACAAAATCAACTACCTAATAACTAACCTTTGAAAAGCTAATTGCCATTGCCTATCCAAGACATTCTCATATTCCCAAAACACACTGTGATTCTGATATCAGGTCAAAGGGGGCAAATGCCAGTAACCAACAAACCATAGGTCCACATCACCCACGTGTACACCCATGCATAGCAGTTGCCACTCAAATACAGTTTAACAACTGGGTTTTATTAACAAGGAAAACTAACCAGGAAAAACGAAAAGTTTTCAAAGCTACAAGTGACCAGTTATCTTACCCCACTAACCATTTTCTGTCCCAAAAGTCTCAAAGACACATGTCCAAGATGGTGCTCTTTGCCCCTCCAAAACTGAGGCAGGCACTGCAAAGTCCAGTCTTTCTCTGGCGTCTTCTCTTTGCTTCTCACTCCAGTGTTCCGTGCTGCTCCACTTCTCCAAGTCTCTTTAAATTTCTTTCACAATTGTTGATGCACAAATCAGCTTTCCAAATCCCTGGCCATCTCCAGGACCAGCTCACTATGCCACCTTGCTACAGTGCCACGCTCTCCACACTGGTTACTCTTCTGCTGGTCACCATGCTTCCCACCACTTCCAGCTCATCTTCCAGGGGACTTACCCTAGCCAGGCCATGTGGGTCTGTTCTCTCAGTCCACCATTTTCATCTCCTTCCTTATCTTTCTTCCTTCTTTCCTTACTCCTTCCTTTTATCTCCACCGTTCTTCCCGCTTCCCATTTTCTCTCGCGGTCCTTTCGGACTTCTGCCCAGCAGGACATTTTGGCACCTATTCAATTTTCAATTTTGTCACTCACAACGCTGTATCAATTTGTTTGCTCTAGTGAGACCTATTCCCACATAGAGACACCTTCATCCAGGACAAGTCTGAAGTTCACAGTTTTTGCAATATACAGAAACTAAAATATATCAATAAAAATAAGCCTACTCATAACAGGAAGTTCCACTCCCACATATTCGTGGCTAATATTCAATTATATAACTGTGTTCAATCATTACAGATTCATTTGCTGGTTGTTAAAAGTGTTCAGTTAATACGGGTTTCCTATTTCCTTTAAAAAATTTTAAAAAGTGTCTCACGTGCAAAAAAAATGAACTAAGACAACTCCCTCACACCATGTACAAAAACCAACTCAAAATGGATGAAAGACTTGGATGTAAGACCTGAAATCATAAAATACATAGAGGAAAACTTGGACAAAACCCTCCATGAATTACAATTCAGAAATCCATTTCTGGACACATCTACAGATGGCAAAAAACGAAGGAAAACAAACAGCTGGGACTACATCAAACTAAGAAGCTTCTGTACAGCAAAAGAAACAACAGACAAAAAGAAATCCAACCAAATGGGAGAAAATTTTCACCCTCCACAAAAGTGGTAAGGGTTTGATGACAAAGATCCCCAAGGAACTCACACAACTTAGCAGAAACAAAACAAGAAGCCCAGTCAAAAAATGTGGAGAAGAACTAAAAAGACACTTCTCCAAAGAGGAAATACAAATGGCCGACAGGACCATGAAAAAATGCTCAACATCACTAGCAATCAGGGAAATGCAAACCAAAACCACAATGAGGTACCACCTTACACCAGTAAGAATGGCTCATATCAGAAAAAAAAAAAAATGGGCAACAGCAAGTGCTAGCGTGGATGCGGAGAGAAAAGAACACTCTTACACTGCTGGTGGGAATGTAAACTGGTCCAGCTACTATAGAGAGCAGTGTGGAAGATCCTCAGACAAATGAAAATGGAACTACCATATGACCCAGCAATTGCTCTTTTGGGAATCTACCCAAAGAGACCTCAATGCTTATACAAAGGAACACCGGTACTTGGATGTTTATTGCAGCACTATTTATAATTGCAACAATTGGAAACAACCCAAATGTCCCAAAATGGAAGAATGTATGAAAATGGTATGATATATATACCCAATGGAATATTATTGATCAATTAAAAATCACAAATTTGATGAATTTAAGATAACATGGATGGACCTAGAAGAAATCGTATTAGCAAAAACAAGTCAGAAAGAAAAAGACAGAAACCAAATGGTTTCACTAATATATGGGACATAGGAAAAACAAACAAAAGGCCAGGAGAAAAAGTCAAAACAAGCTAACAACCAAACTAAAGTACACAACTTGGGGAGTGGGGGAGTGAGTGGGACAGTCAGGGAGGGGAGGAGGTGGATGGATCCCAGGGGATACAACTATGTGAAATATACATACAAATAAATTATTTTAAATTATTTAAAATTTTTAAAATATATTAAATAAATCTAAATATTAAACAAAAAATAAAAATAAAAGTGTCCCAAATGGACTATTATTCATCAATCAAAAAGGACACACTTATGTCATTCCTGGCAACATGGATGGAGCTAGAAGAAATCATGCTAGCAGAAAAAAAACAGAAATAAAAAGAGAACTATGGGATGGTCTCACTTATATGAGGGATATGGTGGGGGCGGGGGGACAGACAAATGAACAAGAGAAATTGAAAACTGTCAGCAGAACTGAAGCATAGAGAACAGGGGAGGGGAAAATCAGAAGTAGGATGGGCACAAAAGATTAAGATGATTGTTCACAGGTGATAGGTGGTGAGAGAACCCCAGGGTAGACAGTGTTGTAAAATAAAATTAAATTAATTTTAAAAAGTGTCCTGCTGGGAGCAGGAGCAGATGGAACTGCTAATGGTACAGAGGAGTAGTAACATACTAGCTACATTCAAGTCACAGCTCCAAGACAGACTAGTGATAGAGCTTGAAGGCCTAACTTATTCTGTGTTTGAAGTTTTCATTTGTAAAGTGTGGTTAACAAGATCTACCTCATAGGCTTGTGATGAGGGTTCTGGGTGAACATAAACAAAGATCTTAGACTGGTGATTTTACATATTTATTGCTTGACACATGTCTCTACTTAGTCTATTCTCTCTACTTAAAATGTAAACCATTTTTTCATCTAATTTGTGTTGCCACTATCTAGCTAGCCCCAGAAGTTAGCACCAAGAAATCTTTTTTGAGTTTCCTTAATTTCCTCCTGATGGGATCACTATGGTAAACCACCTCCCGCCCCGTAAATATACCATTGATTATAAATGAATTTTCAATGTAAGTACATTTTCAGAGAAAAACATAGAATCACTACCACATTAAATATCAGCATTGTTTGTTCACATTCAATTTCCAAAACCTAAATATACAAGCATTATTTAAAGAGACTACAGTGAATAACACTCTAGTGTATATTGGAAAGTTACTAAGAGAATAGTTTAAACATTCTCATCACAAGAGAAAAATGCAACTGTGTGGTGATGGATGTTAAGTAGACTTAGTATGGTAAACATTTTGCAGCATCTACATGCACCACTTTATTATCCACTTGAAACAAATATAATGTCATATACCATTATTATTAATAAAATTTAAGAGACCACTGACATATTAGACTGGTTTATATAAGTAGGGAGTAGCGATATCAGAACCCGTTCACATATGGACCACAAGGTTCAATCGGTCATTTTGCAAATACCCTAGATACTCTTGGTGATACAGGAAAACCAGAAAAACAACAACCAGAAAGCTTAGCATGGTACACTGTTTTTTTTAGAAAATAGAAACTAAAATGTTCCCACTATGACACTACAAGTGTCTTTTAAGTGATAACTTTTTGTGATACAATTTCTCATTTCAATCGTTTTAAAATTTACAATTTAGTAGAATTAATTACATTCACAATATTGTGCAACCATCCACTCCCATAACTTTTTAAGTTCCAAACAGAAACTCTGTATCTACTAAGTAATATCTACCCATCCTCCTTCTCCCTGAGCCCAGCCCTTGTAACCTCTACTATACTTTTTCTGACTTTGCAGATTCTAGATATGATTGTAGAATCATGGTATTTGTCCTTTTGTCCAGTTTATCTCACTTACTTAGCTTGTTTTGAGGTTGTACCTTCTTGTAACGTATCAGAATTCATGCCTTAAAACCTAATAATATTCTACTGCATATGTGTACAAATGTTGTCTATGTAGTCATTGGTGAAGGAAACATGATTGCCACTTTTTGGCTACTGTGGACAATGTTTTAATGAAAATTAATGTTTGAGTATTGAGTCCAACTTCCAAAAATTTTAACTACCCAAAAATAGAATTGCTGACTTACATAGAAAGTCTATATTTTACTTTTTGAGAAGTCATACCATGATTTCCCACTATTTTATATCACTACCAGCAACATTTTTACAATATTGCAGGCAAAACATTTAACATTCCTATCAACAAAGACAGGGATCCAAATTTTTCTACATATTCAACACTTGATATTTTCCCTTTTTCTTTTAATAATAGTCATCCTAGCAGGTGGAATCTTTTGTGCTTTTGATTTATGTTTTCTTAATGACCCATTTCTTAATGATAAAGGTCTGAAGCACCTTTATCACGTGTTTCATGACATTTTATATAACTAATTTTAAGAAATATATATTCAAGCCCTTTGTTTGTTTTTGAATTGTGTTTTTATGCTGTTGAATTGTAGGAGCTTTTCATAGTTTCTAGATATTAATTTTATCAGACAAACTAATTGCAAATGTTCCATTTGGTGGGCTGCTCTTTTACTCTCTAGATGTGTCCTTAGATGCTCAAAAATTATTAATTTTTATGAAATTCAAGTTATCTATTTTGTTATCTGAGCTTTCCTGGGATAAATTCCACTTGATCATGATATATGATCACTATAATTTATTGTTTAATTTTATTTGTTAGTATTTTATTGAAGATTTTGCATTAATACTCATCAAGGGAATTGGTCTTTGCTTCTCTTGTGTTGGTTTGGGTATTCGGGCAACACCTAATTATCATATAATAGATTATATGTATTATAATATAGTCATATAAAATATTAGGTGTCACAAAATATAATAGGAGCATCCTGTCTTGTTGGGTTTTTAGAATTGATGAGCAAGATAGACATAAGTTTTTCTTTTTGTTTGAGAGAATTTACTTTGTAAGGTTAGCTGGCCCTGGGTTGAGCTAATTTTTGTATGTGGTGTTAGGTATGGTTTCAACCCTTAATGTGAACATCCAGTTTTCCCAGCCATCATGTTTGTAAAGACTGTCGATTCCCCACAAAATTTTCTGAGCACACTTTTGCAAATCAACCGATGCTATCACTATCCACAAAGGCATATTTATGATGTCTCCATTATAATCCATTCTTCTCTTCTACATGTCTGTCCTTATGTCAGTATCAACTACTTTGATCGCTGTTTCTTGGTAGTAAAATTTGAAATCAGGAAGAGTAGTTACTTTAGATTTACTCAAGATTGTCTTGGTTACTCATCGTCTTTTTAGAATTCACATGAATCTTAGAATAGGTATTTTTTAATTTCTGCAAAACGCATCATAGATATTTCTTAACTGGTTGTTTTGGGTAGTAGTATCATCAGAACAATATTAAATTTTCCAACCCATGAACATGAATCCCTCCACTTATTTATGGAGGGATATTTGCCAATGATGCCTCCTTGCCTCCTTGATAAAATTTACTGTGAAATATTTTATATTTTTATATTATAGTAAATAGAATTGTTTTCTTGATTTCTTTTTCAAATTATTCATTGTTAGTATACAGAAAGGCAATTGTTTTGTTTGTTTCATTTTGTTTAGTGCTGTTTAGTCTATGATCAATTATCATCACAACTGAATGAAAAATTGACTAATGTAAAGGGAAAATATTTTCCACTATAAAAGGTTTTGATTTATTTAAAGCCAAAAGAGAGAGAGAGAGAGAGAGGTATTTCCTCATCTTCAGTTTCTTGGGAGATTTTGAAAAGGACTGGTGGTTAGTCTTTAATGCTCAGTATAATTCACCAGTGAAGCCATCTGGCCCTGGGTTTTTCTTTACTTGGGGTTTTTGTTTCCTAATTCAATCTACTTAGTCATGGTAGTCTTAGTAGCAGTCAGTGATTACTGAATCAGTCTCCTCAGTAGCTGGATTTTTTTATTTCTTCACAAATCAGTTTTGGTAGACTGTGTGATTCTAATAATTTGTCCATTTTATCTAGATTATTCAATTTGTTGTACACATGTTCATAGTACTCTCTTACAGTTCTTATTGCTATAAACTAGGGAGCACAGGAGCTCAGTTCCTGACCCCCAGACCCCTTATTAGAATAATCACTTCTCATTCAAGTGCACCTTGATTTACAATTCTCCTGGAAATCAAGTTATTTTGAACAGAGATAGTTGACCAGGGAGGGGGGATTCCTTCCCAGCTGGATGAAGCTTCCAGGAGAGCTGGAAGGCTGCAGCCTACCTTCCCGAGGAAAGAGAAAAAGGAGGGATCCTCCCCGCCCAGATTCAGCAGAGAGAAAGCAACAGCCTGGCGTATATCACTGCTCCTCCCTTTCCATTTCTGCCCTAGTAACAGTTTCTGACAACAAAATGTCGATGGAATGCACATTCGTGTTAAATTATTGTTCTTGCCTGGGATAAGATAAAAGGCTTTCTCTTGTGTGAGTTGCTGAATAGAAAATGGATCATAGGTGGCATTATATGATGGCTCAATAGCTGAGTTGCCAGGGGTTGTATCTTAGCTGTGCACTCGAGCCAAATGCTTAACCTCTTGTAGCTCCATTTCATCATCTGTGTAAAAAAGTGAATAAAATAGTGTTTACTTCTCAGAGTTGTTTTGAAACTTAAGTAAGTTAATACATCTAAACTACTTAGATCTGTATTGCCAAGTGCTCCTTTATTTTTGAGTAATTCTCAATTAACCTCACCAAGGTGAACAGACATGGATTGTTCAGAAACTGTCTGGCTATACAGAAACCTGCTCCCTTAAACTTAAGATTGTTCATTTTATGAAACCCTGATTCCCTCTCCTTTGGAAATCTGGGGTATTGAACTGGGATATTGAACTGGGTATTGAACTGGATACCAACATATCCGAAAAATTTTCTAAGGACACCTTTGATATCTAACAGTGCAGACATGACTTCAAGCAGCCTCTTCTATATGTGCACAGTTCATTCTAGCTCAGTTTTCTCCCTTATAAGCAGCTGTCTCTATACCCATAATCAGTCACAGTTCACCCTGCTCCAGCTGTGAGGAGAGGGCAAATAAAGCATAGAGTTTACAAGCTTCTAAAACCCAGGGCTTTTCTCCCCACCCATCCATCCCATTACTTCAGCATGGATTGCCGGCTTGGAGATGGATAAAACTGAGGCAGGGAGTGGACTTCATGTTCAAGGGATTGTGCTGCAGTGTTGGCAGGAATTGCATCATTGGCAACTTGAGAGGCGCCAGGAAGAACATCAGGGCTGGAAGAGAGAGCAAACCAAACCCACATGGGCAATCAGGGAGCCAAATGGCAAGCCAGAGCCAGACCAAGGGAGAGCCTGCAGCGGGAGAAGCAAAAAGGAGCTGAATAAGCCACCAGGAAATGTGAGCTACAGGGCACAGGGGACTGGCAGGGGCTCACAGCCTCTGTAGGTTTTCAGGGAAGATCCCAGGCAGATGAGAAACTAAGGGAAGCCTCTGCATTAATCAAGAGGCCATCGAAGAAGGTCAAAAGCAAGGAACTTACCTGAGAGTTTGAAAGCAGATTACCAGAGCTCTGGTCACTGAGAAGACTGTCAGGGCCTATCTGACCCTAGATATTGTGGAAAGGAATCTGAGACAGTGCCCCACCACCAAGGAGTTTGCCTTGTTTTGGTAAATTGAATATTCACACATGTGTGCATGTGTACCTGGAATATGGGATAATAATAGTTCTACCATTCATTAAATATCTAAGAAATTTATGTTTATCAGCTCATGCCATGTCTATAATAACTTTCTCAAAGATGCATTTGTATTATCCTTCACAACACAAGGACATAAGACCTATACTTCAGGCCAAGGCCAAAGCCTGTATACTTGCCTGTATACTTGCCTGTATAAAGCCTGTATACTTGTGGATACTTGTATCCACACAACCAAAGAGCACATGCCAGTTAGAAAAGGGGTTTAATCAACATTTGCTGAAGTTTCTCTATTTTCAAACGAATACCCTGAGATCAGAAAGATGAGTGACTTTTCCAAAGTTCATAGGTCCTCAGCCAGAAAGCCAGACTTCAAACCTTCTGACTTTTGAGTTTGCTTTTCCATTTTTCTGTTTTGTATCTAATGGGAAAAAATGCTGGCTTGGCAGGCAGGACTCCCAGCTTCTAGTTCCAGTTCCACCTCTAAGCGTGTGACCTTGGGCAAGTGACATCACTTTTCTGGGCTTTGATTTTCTCCACTGCAGATTAAAGGTTGCATAGCAAGTCACATCCAAGAGTCACCACAGCCTCCTGGTTCTGTGACTCCGGGGTCCAAGGAGCTCCTTGGCACTAGAGACCTGGACAGGTCACCTGATAGGAAACTTGGAAAATGGGGGGGAAATAGGGAAAAGTCAGTGGCGTGTAGTTTTCTCTTCTGTCAGGGTGGCATTTAACTTGTCACCCCAGAAGTGGCCACTGCTGCCTATTTTGCAGCTTCGGAAAGTAAGCTGTTCACTAAGAGTCTCCTGACAAGTTCCAGTGAGATGAGCAAAGATCTCTTCTGATTAGATCCAATCATCATTTGAGGGTTACAAGAGTCCTAATGCAGTAAAGAAATTTTAGTCACATTCACAAAACCTTCATCATTGAAGTTTTGTCCAATTTATGTTTTTAACATTCTTGGTCAGTAACACAGTGACCCAAAAGAGTGGACTTTGAAATAACTACATGGTTACTTTGAGTCATATATGTTACATCAAAGATGCCTTGTGCCACATTTAACAAGACTTGACTGCCTCGACTTTAATACTATTATTGTGAATAATTCGTATGTGTTTGTACAGGCTTACACCCAACAGATCCTATCATTTCCTTCCCAGGAACTCCAAAACAGCTCTCTCATCTCTGATAGCCTTCCTTCTATCCTGTGATTGCCTTTGTTTAGTGAAGTGAAGACGAAAACTAAGTTACATTACACTAGCCCTCATCTTTTTGGGATTCTAAGGTCCCCTCCAGAATCTGGCAAAAGCTGGAGATCACCTCTCTATTTCCACCCACCCAAACTCATGTGCATATACAACATGTCATGTACACACATACTCACAGAAAGTCATACAATTTCAGGAAGTTCTAGGAGTCATTGAACTGTTCTGAGGTTAAACCTAGGTCATTTCAACCCTTGGTGCTGAAAAAAATGAAGGTGGAGGAGGAAGAGGAGGAGGAGGAGGAGGAGGAGAAGAAGAGGAAGAGGAAGAAGATGAAGAAGAAACTTGACCTTATACCTTATAAGTTAATAAACATTAACTTAAAACAGATCATAGGTGTAATAGTGTTAAAACTAGAACTTTTCTACAAGAAACTGTAGGAGAAAATCTTTGTGACCATGGGCTAGGTAAAGACTTCATAGATATGACACAAAAAGCATGAACTATCAAAGGAAAAATATGACAAACTGGACTTCATCAAAACTAAAAGCTTACTTTTTGAAATGCAGGTTATGAAAATTAAAAAACCAAACCACAAACTAGAAGCCTGCCCAACAAAACATGCTCATCTTTCATTGTTACCCTTAGCTTTATCATAGATTGAGAAAAGCAGCCTCTTGTCTGGAACATAATGCTACTGAAACAGCATCAGGTTCAATGATGGGCCAGAAGAAGAAAGTGCATGTAGGGTAGGCAACCAAGAGCATGTCACACCTCAGTGCAAACCCTTGAGAGCAAACACCATCTCAGTAGGTGGTAACCAAGCACTTCCCACAGTGTGGCCCTGTCATCAACATTTGGCAAAGGCAAAACACAATGTCTGGGCTGTAACTTCGTGTACCACAGGGTAACCCTACCAGACAGGCAGCCACAAAGACTGCTCCCATGCTGATCGGGACTATGAAAATTATAAGGGAGAGAGTTACAGAGCAAAAAAAGAGAAATCCTGAAGGTGCTATGCAAAGTCGTGGAGGAAGTGCTCCTGAACTTGGCTTTCACAATGATGTCAGAAAGAATTGGGCAGGTAAGACCTTGGACTCAAGACTCAAGCAGGCAGTTGGATGCTCCTTTTGAGGACTAAAACTATGGCATGCCAAACCAACTGCAGTAGAAGCAATGTGTTGAGACATGGGAGGTAAAGTTGGTCTAAGCCAAATCAAGGTGAAACCTGAAAACCTGTCAGAGAACTTCAAGTTTAATGACAACATGGGCCCACTTTCCTTGACCAAGAGGTGACTTGATGAAAATTGATTGATTCGGATCTGCTGCTTCTCCTTGAAACAGGCCCATGATCAGGCTTTCTCCATACTCCCCTGCCGTGAAGATACTTCATGTATTCAGGGGAGCAAAGACCCTCTTAGTACACCCACCATAGACGCTCAGCATTAAGCTTTACCATTCTTAAGGACAGAACTGTAGTGTGACTTCACAGGTATTACAACCAAAAATGCATTGCCATGTGGCCAGTTGACACTGGGAACATTCTCCTTATGGTGGAGCTGACAAAAAGATCCTGTCCTTTGTCCCTTCCTTGCTCTGCCTCCAGTGTCTCTTGACAACCTACTACCACCACATCTCCTCCATTATTTCTCTCCAACTTTATACATTTTTCAGATTGCAGGACCAGATTGTCATCGCTTGGCTATTCACTTAAACCCAATTTTACCTGGAAGCAAAATGTTGAATGTGAACCAGACCCAGTGTGACATAGTCATGACCAGAACAACCCTGGAAAGATTAGTCTACCCCAGCACACACAATGACCAGGAGGCCAGAAGATGAAAAGGGTGGACAGAACAATCAGAAGCAAGGGGAGCTGTTGGGATTCTGCTGCAATGGCCCAAAAAGGAGTTGGCTGCCAGACCTAGAGTGAGGAGAAAGGCAGGAATGTCTAAGTCAGTACTCACCAAGAAAAATGTGAGATATTGATGAGAGATTAGGAAGTTTAATAATCTAGGGTGGAGAGTTCTGAACATCTATCTATGCCACTTTCCCACCAAGCCAACGGCAAACCACCATACGGATGATTTTTTGGAGTAAGACACTATTATCTTGAAAAGTCTTCAGATCAGCCATAGATGTAGTTCACTTCTGCAGGTAAAGCAAAGAGAAAGGGTATTGGGTTGATACTGGAGTTAGCTGCTCTCATGTGAAAATCAAGGGATGAAAACAGAGCAGTTTTAAAAATTTTTTAAAGGACTGACTTCTCCCAGAGCAGTGGAAGAGAGATTTTGCCTCATGCGTTTTTCACATGCATGTATCTGTCCCAGAGTCGCCATGGTGACGCTGTGTATGTTTGCAAGGCTGGAAGCATCAGAGATGGAAAATGAAGCCAGGGTGGACCGGAGCAGGGAGCCCAGCAGGAATTTCCCTCTGATCCTCTGCAGGCAATCAGTCAACAGAAAGCTAATGTGCCCTGCTGAGGTTTGTCATCCAACCTGCTATTTCCAACAGCTCAAGGGGGGAAAAAAATCACAAACCACAACAGTCATTCCTGGGAATGTTCATGTAAACCCATCTTCCCCAAGCAGAGTTTAACAAGGAAGGGATTTCATCAGGAGAATTCCTCAGGCCCTAAAGAGCAAGGTGCCAATTCACAGATACAGCAAGGCAGAGGCACCAGGTCTGGGGGTAGTGGAGGGGGCGCCAGTCATCTGTGGGGGAGGCAATCACATGCAAGTCAAGAAGGCCATGATGTCTGTGCTGCATGGACTCAAACATCCATAGGAAATTTGCTTTTTCATGATGAGACCTGTCATTTCAGTGCTGATACTCCCCCAGAAGAGAATCTCAAGGCTCTTAGCAAATCCTCAAGCAAGACTGCCAGACTTTTCAACAAGTATTTTGTCTTTTGACTCCCACCTCCTAACTTTCCCTTAAATTGAAGGAGGCATAAACTCAAAAATATAAGAGATTCTGAACAGCATTTAGCCCAGCAAGAAACCCATGTTCCTATAACCTAAGTCGATTTGTGGGTAAATGCATACATAATGTCCCATGTTTTGACCAATGTCTAACACATAATAGGGCTCAAAATATATTTGTCAAACAAATGAATGAAGATCCCACACATAGGTGGGACAGTGCCAAAGATATATGAAGGACAATTCCCTCCTGGAGATGTGATAGACTTGTTTTCATGGGGTACAGAGAGACTATTGATTCGGGTGGGTACTAAGCTAATTGACTTCTAACCCACCCTTTCTTACATATGCTTATCCCCACACAAACTTCAGGAACATGGAGTTTAAAGTTTATCTGAAAATTCTTGGTAGCTCTTTATCTTTCCTACGATGACTGGTTAAAATTTTTGGCAGATGACAAAGTGAGATGAAAAAGAGACAGATTTTGCATCAGACTAAATAATTCATACAAAAACATCTCTAGCAAGCTTCTCCTATAGAAAGTGAAAATATATTCTTAGGTTGACAACATTGTTGCAAATAAAAAATGGACTGAAATGTATTTGACAGGATATAGATGATGTATGAATACACCCTGAGTATTTTCCCATATTTACATGCTGCTTTGCAGCTGTTCAGTTACTATCAGTCAAAAAAAAATAGTCATTCAATCATTCCAGAAACACTGATGCTCTAGAGCAATTGTTCTCTGCCTGGGTAATTTTGTCTCCCAAGTCACCTGGTAATATCAGTTTTTATTGTCATAACTGGGAGTAGGATCATTCTGGCAAGGTAAGAAATATTGCCAAACATCTTAAAATGAAAAAATAAAGACCCCAGAAAAAAGGAATTATCTGTCCCCCAAATGTTGAGATACTTTAGAAAGAGTGACAGCAACATAATGATGGTGCATAAGGAAATTTCTGTCTAGGTCTTGGGATGTCAGAGTGATATGTACACTGAGATATGAAGAACAATCAGGACAAATTTAATTAGGAACAGGATGCCGGGCAGAAGAAGCTACTTAGGTAAAAGCCTACAGATGAGCATTTAAAAACTGCAAATGAACTTGTAACCAAGCTTTTATCAGCTTGTTTGTAAAGCAAATGGCAGTCCATCCCAGCCTAAGTGCGTGATTTGTGAGCCTGTGATTCTGCTCTTACCAAATGAGTTATACTTTCCCAAAGATCAGTTATATTTGTCCCAAAGGCTGCTAATCCATTTTTAACATTATTTTAATTATACCACTTAATTAGATAGCTTGTATACTTATAAAATATGATTGCAAATAGAACATTGCTTTTTATTCAAAGTGGAATGCCTTGAAACTATTTCATGAAAATGAGCCCTAAAATGAAAATTGTATCAAATTAGATAAACCAAAACAATTTTATTAGTTTAGGGAAGAAAAAAAAAGGTCTTTAAAAATGTGTAATGATTCATTCGCATTGTTTTGCAAGGGTTCTTAAGTCTATGATCTACTTCATAAAAACTGAAGAGAAAAATAAACCATTATTGGTGTGGTTTATGAAAGGAAGATGACTCTCAACACCAATGAATTTACTCATCTGCCAAGAAAATGTCTTGCTCTACTTCAAAATATTTCTGAATTAATATACATTTACATGTTTGGGGCATTAACATAACATATACATCGCTTGATGTGTCATTTTTAATGATCTCCTTTTTAATATAAGCTATTCCATTTACTAAAGTTAATTATTTGATCTTATTAGGTGAGGGACCTTCTACCATATCTTGGTATAATTGGAGCACAGAACAAAACACAGATGAGGACAGAGAGAGAAATGGAGTAGATGAAGCATCTTTAGAGTCATGATGTGTTTGGACTACTGTAAGAACTACAGCAGAAACACTGTTAACAGGGGTGTGACTGACAACATAATGTGTATTGGAAAGAGAAAACCCAGGTTCCAGCGAGACCACAGACAAAAGAGAAGAAAGACTGCAGATCAGAAGTCCGGCTAGGCTCCTGGTCATTTGAGTTTCCCATGCTTGTTGAATGTTGAATAAAGGTGCACTGGGGATGCAGGGATAGAAGGTACTCAAGGAACATTTAGCAATTAGTATCTAGAGAGCCTAGTTATTGGTTGAATATAACATGTAAGGGGGAGGTCAGTGTTAAAAACCACACATAAGTTTGGGACTTGGACACCTGAGTCATTGGTGGTGAGAACTCAGAAACAGAAAACAAAATAGAGGAATTCAACCAGGGTGGGAAAATGATGAGCTCAACTTTGGACATGATGAACCCATAATCCTATGGGACATTCAAGTAAGGACGTTGAGTATGTGGTTGGATTCATGGGTGTGACACTCAAAAGAATCTCGTGGGCTGAACACTTAGATTTGTGAGTAATCAGCATATAGAAAGAAATTGAAGTCAGAAGAGTAAATGAACTTGCCTGGATAGAAAAAGAAAATCTGGTATCAGAGAAGATATATAAAATATTCTTTATGAGTGAATAACAAAGATATGGTCAACTTTGTTGTTTGTATCAATAAGATACAAAATACACAAGAAAAAACACTTAAGAGAAGCAAGAAAACACAAAACAAAAAATATATGAAATCAACTGCCTTACTAATCAAAGAGATGCGATTAATGCCACAATGAGATCATTCTTATACCACTATATTGACAAAAATTAATAAGTCTGACAATGTCAAATATTGGAAAGGAAGGTTATAATCTATTTGCACAATTAGCTAGGAAAATATTGCCACACTATCTAATAGAGTATACCTAGTAATTTCACTCCTATGCTATGTGAGAAGCTAGTATGTGACTAGAGAAATTCAAAAAGAATTTCATTTCCATTGTCTATAGTTACATAATACTAGAAGCAACAATAGAGCGTAAATGATGCTGTATTCACAAAAATGAAAGTTACAATGGAATAAGAAAAGATTGAATTACATATACATGCAATACCATGAAGCAATCTTGGAAACATAATGCTGAATGAAAAAGAAAAACTCCCAGAGGACTTCTGGAATTTTATGTGATTTTAATAAAACCTTGTAAAAACAAAATAAAATATAATTTATATACATATTCATTTAGGATAAAAAATAAATAGATCACCCAGAGAATAATCAATAAAACAGGTTAGTGATTTTCTTCTGTGGGACGGAAGCAGGACACAATGAAGGGGACATAGATCAGTCACAGGATGTGTTGTCCTTTGATTGAGTGATGGCCTTGTGATGCATCATACTCCTGTGTTTCAAAACTTACATCTAGGTTATGAATGTTCTTTTATGTGAATTAAATAGCATCTTAAAACAAAGAAGGAAAAATTGCTTTAGATAGACTATTTATATCCTGATTGAGGCAGCACTCTGAACTCAGCACTGAAGTATTAGAATTGCTTTCTGAATAGTTTTAGTCTTAAATTTCTTTTACCATTTGAGGCCCAGTCCCAGAACACATAGAGAATCGTGGAGTGTGAGTGTTTTGGGGGGGATAAAATAAGTCATGGTTTTGTTTTACTAATATTTTTCCATTACCTCTATGCATTCAATTATTGTTATTCCTCTGTATCAAAGGAATGCTGTGCTTTTGTGTGAATCACCTCATACTCTTTGTGGGATGAAGCAGAGGGCAAATAGTCAAGATAAAATACTCGATCCTACAGGAGAGAAAAACAATTGAAATTCTGTCATGTTTTCCCATTTATGGCAGGGAATGTTGAAAAATGCACAGTTCCTTTCCCCTGGAAAGCAGACTGACTGCAGCAAAACGTCAAGGAGGACTTTCTGATGGCTGGGGGTGGTGAAAAAGCCATTTATGGACTGCGTCAGAGAAAGGATTGGTGGACCACTAAGCCCTAGAGCTCTGGCTTCTCAGTCAGGGCCTTGAGTGAAAACAGATGCAGTTCTGAGCAGCCCTCCAGAGGCCTTGCACCCTGAGGGACCTGAGTCCCTGAACCAAATGTTCCATCAGTCTGCTGCTCTGCACCTGGATGGGCCCCAACCCTCTGGGCGGGTGAAAAAGACCTTATAAGGAGCACCTCACCCACTACCTACTGATGCCCAGAGAAGCTAAGTGTTTCTAGGTTAAATTTGTGCCTGGTTCACAGCTGGGTCACCTGCTTTGCCCAAAAATGCCATGTCCATGAGACACAAACCAGCTTGCTGAAAACTACTGGGTCCTGTCTACACTGGACCCCATTTGTTGGCCAAAGGAAGAGTTTGCTGCAACCCAGAGATGGTTGTGAATGCTGATTCCTGATTCCACATTAAGGTAATAAACAGAAGTCACAGACCAAGCCCTGTTCCAGCTGTCCTGGCTTCTAGCCCAGTCCCAGGAGGCTTGAGAAAATAAACTAAGCTTTGGAAATCCAATGCTGGGGCAACAGAATTGGATTCAAGTTGCAAGAGGTGGTCTTAGAGAAGCTTCCACAAGTATGCTTCCCCATGTTCCCTAGATGGCTGTGACCTGCTCATACCCTCAAAACCCCTGGCCACTGCTTACAGGGTTGTATTATCTGTAACAATGATTTCAGATAAAGAAGAAAAGAGAGAAGGAAGGATACAGTTGTGAAATCAAAGTTCCTATTTGTATACCAAAATATCAAAACCACATGGGAGGGGGGGGTTCAAACTTTTCTGGTCCTCTCCATATAAGTCTCAGTGCTTTTCCTAATTAAGAGAGAGACGTATGCCACTTTCATACTTATTCGGGTCTCAGTATAGTCCTCACTCCTTGCCACCTCTTCTTCCTGTGATCCCCTAGCTCTTGAGCTAATTCTGCACAGGATGAACCTTTCTAAAGCCCACGCCTGGAGGCACCTACAACTTTGGGTCCAAAAGGTGAGTGGAGAATGATTTTCTAAAGGTGCTTAACTCCTCAGAACATGCAGAAAGTGCTATGATGAAAGTAATACCTGAACTCTCTTCTAGTACTTACTGAAAAGCCATTTGAAGAATGTCTGTTCCAAACTGTCATGAGTCCTAGCCTCACCTCATGTAAGGGGAAAAATGCCTGTGTTGGGGAGGCTTTCACTAAGCACACAAGCATCATCCCTGAACAAAATCCAAAATTGACCTGCTCAGAAACCTGCTCAGAGGTAAAGTTCTTGGACTTTGGCCTGCTTATCTGTCCACCTTGACTGGGGCAGCAGCATCTGCAGAGAAGGAAATGTTGGATTCCTGCAACATCCAATTAAACCACAGACAAACACTTGGGAAAGCTCAGAACCCATCAGAATCTTGCATCAGGAAATTGGATCTAAGGTAAAGTGAGGACGTGTTCATACAGGGTCACCTATAGTGGCTCTCTCCGTGCCACTGGCCCTGGCTCTCATCCTCATGAAGAGGTGTGGCCACTGGATTCCTTGGCCAAGGTGGTTCTTCTAGGCTCTTCCTCCCACCTTGTTCTTACTTGTGTGAAGCAACTGCAATTTCTAAGTCAAATAATAGAAAGATAATAGTACATGTGAACTTTTTTTTAAAAATAGTTTTCTCCCTTTGGCATACATGCTGTTTCTTCTCTGCCTGTACCACCTCAAAGACTGCCTGTCCAGCTTTCTCACTGGGCTTCTCCCCCAAGTCACCCCTCTCAGAGCACATGGAGAGGTTCCCAGGCCTGACCCTGGCAGCTCTCACAGCACATCCCAGATCCCTGCTCTTAGAAGTGTTTAATAAAGGTAAGAAATAGAATAAATAGTAGACATTTTTTTCTTTACTATCCTGAGCAGAGAACCCTGGTTTAACTATTCCCTAACTACAGGCTAATTTCTGGCTTCAGCTTCATAATACATCTGCAGAACATAAGATTTTTCTCTAAATCACCATCACCAAAGTATTCTTCATGGAACAGTAGTCTGGCAAAATGCTCCTAAAAGGGGGGAGGAGAGGTTCTCTGGTTGGAATGTACACATTCTTTTGCATATGCTCCTCTCAGAGTTTCACATAATTATTCATATCCTAACTGCTCATAAAGCCCATTTTACTAGGTTTCACTCATTTCACATAAAATCTATGAACACATCTGAGAACAAGAGTTTTGGAAAAAACATCTGGACAGTGCTATCCTAATCTTATCTTCCCATTAATATTTCCAGGCAGGAAAATTCAAGACCTTTATATTTTTAGACAATGATTATGATGCATACATATACTAATTTTCTCACATTTTTCAAAAACCTTAAAGTTCTATTCTTTAAGCTTTCTGTATATATTGCAAGTGAACCCAATATGACAGTCAAACATTGATGTGTGTTCCCAAAGAACATTCTTTTAGTCTATCCATGGAGGACTTTTTGAGGTCTTTCCTAGCTTGTATGAACTGTATTCAAAGATTTCTTATTGAGCATCTCTTGCCCCCTCCCTTTTCTCCTTTTGTTAGCTGAGTATTTTTGCATACTAATGTAAATCAAAACTACAATGAGATGTTACTAGAGACCCACGAACATAGTCAAAACATGTGTTACCTCATGCAATATATAGATTTAATACAATCGCTATTGAAATCCTGATGGGATAATTCACAGAAAGAGAACCCCAAAAATTATAAAATTTATTTGGAACTGTAAAAGACCCCAAGGCAAAAACACTCCTGAGAGAAAAAGAACAAAAATAAGGATATCACACTCCCTGACTTTAAACTATGCTACAAAGTGATAATAACTAAATCAGTTGGTATTAGAATGTGGCAAAAACACAGATCAATGAAACAGAATTAAGAGACCAGAGAAAATAAACAGTGAACTAAATAAAATAAAAATAAACTTTTGAAATATAAGGCCATTTAATTGTTACCAGCAGAGAAGGAGGAAGAGAGTTGGCAAATCAAAGAAAAAGGAATAATGTAGTGAAGGACAGATTTGGATTTTTAATGGTTAATATAATACATATCCAAAACAAAACACACAGACAATATCAAATGTTTGTAAAGAAGAAAAGAAACAAAATGACTTAAACATTGCTGGTGTGAAATAGTAAAATGGGGCAGTCATTCAGAAAAAGGTTGGCAATTTCTTGTAAAACTAAACATGCAATAAATGCCACACAACCTACCAATTGCTTGGGCATTTAGCCCAGAAAATTGAAAAGTTAACTTCACACAAGAAACTATATATAAATGTTCATAGCAACTTTATTTGTAATAACCCACAACAGGAAATAGTCCAGATATCCACCAATGAGTGAATGTTTTAACAAACGATGGCACACCCATTCTAAGGAATACGACGCATCAATAAAAAGGAATGAACTGCTTTTATAGGCAACAACTTGGATTAATTGTAAGAAAATAATGATGAGTGAAAAAAAAAGCCAATCTCCCCAAATAATATACACGGTATGGTTCCATTTATATAACATTCTTAAAGGAACAAAATTACAGAGATGGAGAAGAAATTAGTAATGACCATAGGTTAGAGACAAGGTGGGACTTGTTGGTAATATAAATATGAATGTGGAAAACAAAAGATTCTTGTAGTGAGAACTTAAGGATCTGGACTGTGATGGTAGACTTGAGTATCTACAAATGTGACAAAGTGACACAGAAGTAAATATACTTACAAACAAGCACAGGTTGTAAAACTTTGAAAATCTAAGATCAGTGGATAGTACCAATGTCAATTTCCTGGTCACAATACATTACTATAGCTTTACAGAATATTGCCTTTGGGGAAATAGGTTAAAAGCATGTGGAATCTCTCTGTATTGCTTCTTACATTGCATGTGAACCTATCATTATCTCAACTTGTAAAAGTTTAATTGTACAAAGAACTTTCCAGGCCTCTCAAGTATGTAAATTGATATTTTGTAACATACTAATATGCTCCTGTCTCTTCTCAGAAGAAAATAAGAAATAATATCATTTATAATGAAGAGATTTCATGTCAGATTGGAAATTTCTACCAAACAGAGTTTTACATTGATTTTAATGACCACAGTTTGTAAAATCTCTCTCTGGGGATGGGACACTAATTTATACAGCATTACTATATTTCTGTGAAGTCATCCACAAAGTCCCAAGTCACCCGCCTCTCTACCTCAGAACCGTTTTGTAACGTATTACTTATAACTCCATCATCCTGTCTGTTTCCATGTAGAATGAGCTCTGGGAGAGATGAATTCTGCTTTCTTGTTGACTACTAAGTGGCATGACACAAACATGACATTCTAATATGGCTGTACTCATATCTCATTATGGTTTTAAGTCACATTATCATTTCCCTGATGAAAATAATATAGAATGTTGAGCATCTTTTCATATGCACTTTATTATCTGTATATATTTTGAGTGAAGCATCTTTCCAACTCTTTTCCCCATTTTTGATTAGGTTGTTTGTATTCCTTAATACAGATTTTATGTATTCTAGATATAAGTCCTTTACTAGATGTGTGATTTACAAATATACTTTTCTTGCATATACTCTGTGTTCATTCCTCATATCTTTTGAATATCAGAAATTCTCAATTTTGATGAAGTCTAATTCAACAATTTTTCTGTCATGGATCACTCTTTTTATCGTTGAATATAAGAAATCTTGCCTCATCCAAGTTTATGAAAATTTTCCTCCCATGTGTTTTTCTATACGTTTCATAGTTTTAGTTCTATAAACCATTTGGAGTTAATTTTTGCATATAGTACAAAGTTTTTATTAAAGTCCTTTATTAATACTGCTATCCCATAGCTACACCATTTTTAGATCATTTTGTAATTTAATTGCCTTTTCAATTTTGTAAAAAAAAAATGAACAAAAACAAACTCAGTGAAAAATTTCAGGCTTCTAGTTCCAAATACAAGGGACCTAGAAGTTATCATCCCCATCCTCAGAACAAACTGAAAATCAACACTCATTAAATATGGAACTGAAGTCAAAGAACAAATCACTTCCCTGAAAATTGGAGTTGACAGGTGGATACAAAGAAACAGAGGAGCAAAATTCAGAGCTGGGGTCTGGTAGAAACACTTAAAGAATAAGTGAATAATTGCTGGAAACTAAGCAGTGAACTAGCTTGAGAGAAAAGGTCTTGTCTTGGACTCATTTCAAAATGATTACTTCTCTTTTTCTGTTGGAAGCACAAAGAGACATTTCTCTGATCTTACTCTGAGCACTTTAGAGGCTCCTGGAAGAAAAAAAAGCTCACCAAACTGTGGGGCATCTCTATGGCTGGACCCTAGGACTTTGTCTCTCAAACCTAGGAAACTATGTTCAACATATAGAGATGTCACTAGAGACAAACAAGTTAAAACGCTGATGAAATACTACCACAAACTATTAGAAAAAGCTGAAAACCCAAAATACTGACAGCACCAAATTCTACCAGGAGATTTGGAGCAACAGGAACTCTCATTCATTGCTGGTGAAAACGCAAAGTGATCGTTGCTTTGTCAGTTCCTTACAAAGCTGAATATACTCTTACAATAGATCCAACAACCACACTCCTTGCTATTTACCCAAAAGAGTTGAAAACAGGTTCACACAAATATTTATAGTGGTTTTTCTCTTAATTTCCAAAAACTACACAACATTAGATAAATGTGTAAACAATCTATGGCACATCCACACAATGCAGTAGAATGCAATGCTGAAAAGAAGTGAGCCATCAAGTTAGGAGAAGACTGAGAAGAATGCATACATACTTACATACATACACACACATACATACATATAAAATACATAGAGAGAGAGGTTACATTGGTGACAATATTGTATATGATTCAAAGTTATAGGCTAATGGCTAACACCATTTCAGATACATATTACCACAAATCACCAAATACCAAAAGTCCTCTACCACAGTCCATTGGGCCTCTCATCACTTTGCTCACCCCATTTTTCTCCCCTTCTGGTAACAACAATTCTAGAGTCAGATTTCTAGGGTTTGTTATTGGTTTGGTTGTAACTGACATTTTCTTTTGTTTCATCCACATATAAGTGACACCATCTGATGTTTGTCTATCTTCTACTCAGGTTGTTTAGCATACTTCCCTCCAGTTCCATCCATGTTGTCACAAAAGTCAAGAGTTTATCATTTTTTATAGCTGAGACATATTCCACTGTGTACATATAACACATCTTCCTAATCCACTCATGAGTTTTTGGCATTTAGATTATTTCCATGACTACTGTAAATAGTGCTGCAATAGACACAGGAATGCACATACCCTTTCAAATTAGTGCTTTTCCATTTTGGGGTAGATACCTAGGAGTGGAGTGGCTGGATCATATGATCTGTTTTTACTATCTTGAGAAACCTCCATACAGTTTTCCATAGGGGTTGAATCAGTTCACAGTCACACCAATAGTGTAAGACGAGGTTCCTTTTTCACTACATCCTCAATGACACTTCTGGTCTTTTATGATATAGGACATTCTCATGGTATATCATTGAGGTTTTGATTCACATTTCTCTGAAGAAAAGAGAGGAGGGCATTGTTTTCATGGACCTATTGGCCATCTCTATGTCTTTGCTACAGAAGAACCTATTTAGCTCTTCTGTTCATCTTTGAATGGGTTGTTTTCTCTTTGTTGAGTTATATGAGTTCTTTGTAGATCTTGGATATCAGCCCCTTCTTTCACTGCAGAGAAGCTTTTTACTTTGATATGTTCCCAATTGCTTATATTCTCTTTTATCTTAACTTCTGGAAATAAATCCACAAAGATATCACTGAAGCTTCTGTCAAGGAGTATTTTGCCTGCTTTCTTTTATGTATTTTATGATTTCAGGTTTTACATCCAAGACTTTTTATCCATTTTGAGTTCATTTTTGTGAGTGGTAAAAGATACTAGTCTAGTTTCATTCTTTTGTGGCTGTCCGGCTTTCCCAACACTATTTACTAAAGAGGCTTTCCTATCTCCAAGGTACTCTTTTGGTTCCTTCATTGTAGATTAGCTTTCCATATAATTGTGGGCTTATTTCTGGATTTTCAATTATTTTACATTGGTCTGTCTGTTTCTGTTCCAGTGCTGTAGATACTATTTTGATTATTATAGTTTAACATCAGTTTTGAGTGTCTGATGGTAACAAGCCCAACACCTTTCTGCTGCTGCCATCTTGCCAGACCTCCTATAATTGATCTTTAAAACATCAATCTTACAGACTGCAGTCTTACTAAATTCCATTACTAGTTCTATAGTATCCTTTTTATAGATTGCATGAAGTTTTCGACATAATATGATATATGAACACAGTTTGCTTCTAATCTGGGTGGCTTTCATTTTCTGCTTTCCTAATCATATTAATGTGAACATATACTACAATATTGAACAGAAGTAGCTGTAATGGACATCCTTGCCTTTGTTCTGGTCTTGAGAGAAAAAAGTTAGTCTTTCACCAGTAAATATAATGTCTAACTGTAGGGGATTCTGTAGATTATACTTACCTGTGTAAGGAAGTTATCTTCTTACCCTATTTTCTTAAAGTTAGTGAGTAACATTGTTTATCTAGTTAATGTGACTTGAGATTGAATATTCAGGAAGAACCTAAAATTTTGACCTGTGCAGAGAAAATTGATAAGCCCAAATCACCTAATTTCTTTGGAGGTTAGAGAAGACCGCCTTTTCAAGAATAAAGGAGAAGGGGTCCCAATGGACAATCATGGAAAACTATGGTTTTCCTTCATAGTGGGTGTAGTGTGGTAACATACACCTGAAAGCCTATGAGCCTGAAGATGTGTAATCATATACAATCTTGTAGGAAAAAAATGCTACCCCAAGAACAAAAACAAAAAATATTTTAAGAACATAGGAATTGGGTTATATTTTTTTTATATTTTCCCCTAATTAGGGGAAAATATAAATCTTATTCTAATAAGATAAGGACTGTCTTATTCACAATGATATCTTTACTTTCTATTTAGTGTCTGACATATTCAAAGAAATTAGAAAATATTAAGTGAATGGTTGACACTAAGTGTGAAAGTCTCATTCCCTACAAGAACATTAGACAATGCATATGAAATGAACAGAATAGGAAACCCAGGTCCAGTCTTACAGTTCTAGGTCATTTACCCTCCCCATTAGCTGGGCTTTAGGAAGCTGAACAGGAAGATGAAGTGATGACCCTTCTCTTCACTGAGGGCCCCTTCTCAGCACATTGCTGCATTTCTTTGCCAAATACTAAAACCTCAAGTCTCCCACTAGCTCAGTAACATCTGTACATTTCCTTAAATCCATTTCCAGATTTGATAAATATAAAAGGCAGAACAGAGTCAAGCAGCTCAAGGAAGTGAGTGGAGGGATAATGGGTCCCTATGCCCTAGAAATCTGGCACCACTGGACTGTGCTAAATTAGGTGCAAAGACGCCATCTGGTCAATTTAGTTTTAATTCCATCAAGTTTGTTTTTGCCAGTTGATGGGAAGTGAAGGGAGAATTTTAAAATAGTATAATCAGAAGTGATGCCAAAAACTCTTATTGCAAGCCATACAAGAGTAAGGGAGGAAAACAAGGAAAAAATTACAAATGCAATTAAATAAATACACCAAAATAAATTATGATAAATCCAAGCAGACCTTGGCTTCAGCCCCTGCATTCTTCTAGGTGGTTCACCATTCTCTGTGCTAGTTTGCTTGTCAGGCTAAGCTTACCTGGGCTGGACTTCATGCTCAAGAATGTCAGTGGGAAGAGGTCACCAGACCTGGCAGGTTGTCACAGAGAAACAGAGAAGCTTGAAGGGGTGGAACTGATAAATAGCAGGCAATGCATTGTTCTCCAGACACCTGGGACTGCTGCAAATGTTCCTGACTCCCAGGAAATACACGCTCTCTTACATAGACCACAGAAAGCATTCCCAGGCCTAAGCTCACTTGTGTGAATTATTTCATGTTTAATAACCTCCATCCAGCAGTACTCCAGCCCCTGATAGTCCATGAGACAAAGGCCTTCTTGAATTTAATGTCAATAGTGCCAGGAAGCAGTCAAGTGTTAGAATCACTTTAAGATCTCCTTTCGGGGGGGATGGGGGGAGTGGCGGGGAGGGGGGGGCGTAAACCCCTGGGACTACAATGTTGTGAAATTTATATACAAATTTAAAAAATATATATCTCCTTTCAGGCCAGGCCCAGGCATCCAGATTAAACATCTAAAGACAGGAACCAAGACAAACTTCCTCCATTGCTCTACCCAAGAGTATATAAAGACCAAAACTACCAATTCATTGGGAAGGTAGTACTGTCTCCCTTCTTTACTGGTTCTGTCACTTGTAAGATGTATGCAGGTAGTGCATTACCTGTAGAACTTGTGTCTACACAGCAATCAAGTTAGGTAGAGCTTAAAAGAGCCCTAGAATTCAAAAGTATAGGTTTGTGCCTTAGTTTATCACTTGCTTCAATTATGAGTAACCCATTGAAGTCAATGAATGTGTACAGCCAGGATCCCATTTCCTACCTTTGTAGATTATAAGTCAGCATGCAGGTATTAAATGTGATTCTTGTTAAAGGCTTTTGGAAAGGGGGGCTGGAAATTTACAAGACAGAAACCTAGCAAGTGGTATACTTGACTAAAAAAGAGTATGGGTTTTGTTTCCTAATTCTGGATGATCTTACTTCACTTCTCTGAGTGCCTGTTGCTTCATCTGTAAAAACAAGCAGATAAGACTAGATGCTAATGAAAGTTCCTTCCAACACCATCATCCCAATATATATAAGGGAGCTCCCCTCAAATCTCCATGTTCTCAAACAGGAGTTGGCAAAATATGATCTGCAAGACCAAATTCATCATGCCACCAGTTTTCTAAATAAAGCTTTATCGTGAGCATGGAGTTGTTCATTAATTCATGAGTGTCTCTAACTGCTTCCACGTTACAACAGCAGAGTTGAGCAGCTATGACAGAATTCATATGAAAGCAAAACCAAAATTTGTATTGCTTACAAAATGTTTGCTAGCTCTTTTCTAGATGGCTTCTGAATGGTTTCAATAAAAATATCAAATAAAACCTTGCTGACATTCTTTATATTCAAAATATATGACAGTGAAAACCTAATTAAAATTTATAGCTTTGCTTTCATCTTAAATTATAGTGCACTCATTGAGTGCCAACTCATGTAATAAATAACAATAGTAATAATAATAGTAATAATAAAAATAATAATAATAAAACCAACACAATCTAGGGAAAGAAAGGACATTTATACCTTGGTATTGTTTTTGCTGGACAAAAAACTTAATATATTGACAGGTTTTTTAGGTCATGAAAGGTCTGAGTCATTTTCCTAAGAGAAATATGCTTTTTCTTATAATTTCTCTTGTAAACTAGATGAAATGTTGACAGAATTAATATTTGGAGCAAAAATTATCTTCATACTCATATCCAAATCAATGATACCCTGGAGTGGAAATTTCTCAACATTTTCTAGCCAACCCCACCTCTACTCACAGAGGAATCAGAGGGTATTTTCCTCCTACTCTCATTAGTTCGCCCTCCCATCATAAACCCAGCAAAATCAAGAGACCTGAAAACTCAAAAAAGGGGAAGGAAAATAATGAATTGTTAAAACTTGTGCAACACTAAGATTTGCAATGTATAAGAATGAACAGAGAACTAGGACTTTATAAGTGGATATGGACTTTATTATCTTAGAGAAAAGTGTTAAGTCCCAGAGAGAAACTGTACCCATACTCCCACCCACCACAAAGAGACTAAAACAACATAGTGGGAAGGAATAAAAGAGAGCATAAGACCCAAAATAGAAGAGAGCATAAGATACAATCATCTAGTTGGGACACTCTCTGAGGGATTATCAGTGAACCTTCTTCCCTTTGTGCAAAGTGAAGTAACAAAGGGGGGTCATCAACATGGAGTTAATCACTATGTGAATGTGTGTTTTTGCAGCTCTGATGCCCAAGAGAAAGTACTGCCTTCTGTATTAGCTATCTGTTGCTATGTAACAAGATATCCCAATTATTTATTAGCTCATAAATCTATACATAATTGAGTGTAGCCAAGCATTTTTTCCTTGTCTTTCCCAGAGTAATGCAATGACAGTCAGTTGGTAGGTCATCTGGGAGCTGGTTGGTCCAAGATGGCATACTTCCCTTTCTGATGATGCATGCTAGCTATTGACTAAGCTACATGTATTAGCATGTTACAAAGTGGAGGGAGATTTACCAGAAGCCAGAGAAATCAGAACCCAATAAAACACAAGCTTTTTTCAAGTCTCATCTTGCATCACATTTGCTAATGTCACCTTAACCAAAGCAAATTGCCTGTTCAAGTCCAGATTCAAGGAATGAAGAAGCAAGCTTCAACCTCATGAGGAGATTTCCCATGAGACATTTTGTTTCCAGCAAATTCACAGCGCAGAAGCTATGCATATGGGATGGGAGAATTAGTAGTCATTCATTACAGTCTTTCACACCATCCTAATTTTGAATACATAGAGGAAGAACTCAAGGTTGGAGGGCATTTGTGAGGCATCAAAGGAAGAAAACTGGAGTAAATCAGAAAAATTTGGAATCCAAGTTTTTAACTTTGTTTACTTACTGTGTGAAATGGGCATGCTACTTAATCTCTCTAAGCCTATTTCCTCACCTATAATATGGAGACAAAGTTATCTATTGCACAGATTGAAATGTCTAGCCCTACCTGCCATATAGGACCTTGAAAGATTTAGTTTTCTATCTGCAGATCTCCACACCCACGTGAGTGAGCATAGCTTGTGGTCAGCAATAATGATGTAGGGCCATACACAGGGCTTGGACTTTTCTGAGCACTTAAGTTTAGTGTCTGGAAAATAACAACACAATAATTCCCCATCTATAACTTCTCACATCAAAACCACAGACCACACAGAACTATTTGGGCTATGGAGGCTTGGGGGTCCTTGAGATCTCAATCTCTCTGTGAGACTGTGATTCACATAACCACAGATAGGGGTCAGGGTAATCAGGCAGGGGGCAATAACTCCATTGTGCTCCAATCCAGATACAATTTGGGTAGCCAAGAAAACCATGTCCCAAAGGAAATTTGCTTGGCAGAGAGGAGGCCTTGATCTTGTGGAGATTATGGTAAAATTCCTCAACACAGATATCTCACTCAAGGCAGTCACAAGAAGGAATTATATGGAACTCTTAATACAGGAGAACTAAAATGCCCCAAGACAATCAAAGGTGAGTTTGCCTGAATATTAGAAATCACAGAGCATCACCATGAGAGAAGGCAAGTTCAGGAGTTCTCATGGATCTGCAGTTGTGACTTTTCCAAGCATGGAACACACAGAACTAGACCTAGTGTGGGTCTGCTCTAGGTTGTAGCAACCAGTATTGAAGATTCCCAGCATACTCCACAGCCAGGGTGCTAATGCACTTGTTGGCAGAGGCACACTCATAATTAAAGTGATTTGGAGAGTATGTTTATATTAGACACTGACTGGTTCTTGGATGCTACACCAGGACCTTGAAATGACAATCTGTGATAAGGATTGCATGCTTGTTTATCAATAACCAAGTTCTAGAGGGATATTATGCACAATAGTTTCTCAGTACATCCACCAGAGATGTTCTCTCTAATGTTTTCAAAAATGTTGGCTATTTAGTAGGAAAAATATCAATAGTTCAAATCCCTGAAGTTAGGTATGTTAACATAGTTTGCTCTGTTTTTTCAGTTTTAGCCCTAGTAAATCTTATTCTAGGAAATTCCTCAGACCCAAGCAAACCAGGATGGTCAGTCACCTTAGAGTTGGAATATCTCAGTCACTAACATAGTCAGCCATTCAAAATCAGATTTAATGTTGGACTCTCAAAGAGCTTCTTGAAGTGAGAAATAAATCAATGAACTGAAAGGTATCATCTATTCTGGCCAGATTAGCCCTCACCTAATATCAAGCTTTTCCAGACATAATAAAGTTTTCCAGAGAAAGAGAACCGATAAGATGGTGGGGAAGGGACATTTTATGGAACTAGCTCATGTGGTTATGCAAAGTGGCAAGTTCAAAATCTGCAGCATAGGTTAGAAATATGGAGACCCAGGAAATAACTATATTGCAGTATTGAGTCTGAAAACTATCTGAAGGTAGAATTTCATCTTCTTCAGGGGATCTCAGTGTTTCTCTTAAGAACATCAACTGATTGAAAGAGGCTCAACCACATAATGGAGAGTAGTGTGCTTTACTCAATTACTGACATAATATCAACCCCATCATTTAAAAAAAATGCCTTCAAAGCAGTATCCAGCTGGCTTTTGACCAAATATCTGGGTGCTGTGACCTACTAAGTTGAAACACAGAATTCACCATTGCACCTAGTTAGATGCCACTCAATCCAAGGTGGAATTTCATACCTGCTTTTAACTTGGATCTTGGTGGAAGATTCTAGGAAGAATATCTTCCAAGAACTAAAGGTTCTTTCTGAGGAGACTAATATCACTATGCACACTACCTACTCTGGCTGAGGAATTGGAGTGTTCCGACTGAGCTTCTTCAAGACCAAGCCAACGCTAAGGCTGGGACTGAAGTCTTGGCCAGGACCATGCTCAATCTACTTTATGGTGTTTTGAGGTCACAGCAATACTGGAATGAGAGCACTGATATCTCAACTCCTCCCTAGACTGTGGGCGGAATTGGAAAGCAACAGTTCTGGCCTCTCTAAAAGCTCTGGGTGTGCTAGAGTTCCTGGCTCTGACTATAGCAGTGACAAGAAGAAAGGAAAACAATGACTGTCAAACAACTGAAGAGCTTAGAACATGGCTGGACCTTTCTGTGTTCTTGCCTTTGAGAGCTAGGATATAAAAATACGACCTGTAGCCTTAATTAGAATAGACCATTATAATACCTGATTGTAGACAATACATGGTTTGTAAAATACTGCAGCTATAATATTCTACAAACTATTCAATATGAGCATTGGGAGGACATTTAAGTTTATCTGGCCATTGCATCCAGCTATAAAACTTACTAAAAATGAACTCCAATAATCCAGAGGCAGTATCATTATTCATTTACCTCTGATTCTCTCACTGTATATTAAATACAGCCAAGGCAGGTGAGTATGCAGGCTAGGTGTATGGGGACCTCTGGGCTCCTGTACCCTGTGGCCAGCCATGGTAGCTGGTCGTAACACCCTATGGACACCAGTGGTTCCTGCCCTAGGTCTGAGGGTCAGGGACCGCTAAGGATGCACCTTGGTGAGGACAAGGTGGGTGACTGTGCAGGCTAGGTGCGCGGGGACCTTTGGGCTCCCACACTCCATGGCCCACCAAGGTTGCTGGTCACAACACGCCGTGGATGCTAGTGGTTCCCGCCCTAGGTCTGGGAGCTAGGGGACCACTCAGTGTGCCTCGGTGAGGTCAAGGCAGGTGAGCCCATGGGCTAGGTGCACAGGGGTCTCTTGGCTCCTGTGCCCCATGGCCAGCCATGGCAGCTGGTGGCAACACTCAGCGGGGAGCAAAGGTGGCAATGACCCCTGGGTAAGCCCCCCAAAGCCCGGAGAGCCTGGGAGGGGGGACAGATGGGGTTTTAGCCCCATCCACCAGCGGATGGTTGTTGCACGGGGCAGCCATCTGCAGCCTGAATCAGGCAGGGCATGTTTCCCCCAGCCCTCACGCGTAGAAGGGGCTTGAGAGGGCACATGCTCAGTCATCTGGGCCCCACCCCCACATAGGGAGGAGCCAGTGTGGGGGCAGGGTGGGGAGACTTGAGCTCTGCCCACAGCAAGCAGCCTAAGCAGGGGTCTCGGGGCTGTCAGAGCTCCCTTGCCAGTGGGGAGCAAGGTGGCAATCGGTAAGCCCCCCAAAACCTGGAGTGCCCAGGAGGAGGGATGGGTGAGGTTTCAGCCCCATCCACCAGGAAAAAGTTGTTGCACGGGGCAGCCATCTGCAGCCCAGATCGCCTGGGGCATGTTCCCCCAGCCCCCACCCCAGAGGGGGCTTGGGAGGGGGCTTGCCCAGCCATCTGGGTCCTGCCCCCACAGAGGAAGTTACCAGTGTGCAGGGCAGGGGAGGGGGAAGAATGCCCCTTCCATTTCACTCTCACCCCAGCTAATCTTCAGGAGTAGGAAGAACATACATAATACAAACTCCATCATAGAATGGGCGAGGGACCAGGTAAAAATCTAGCCCACAAGCCTGAGCTTGACAAAGCAGATAGATGATCAAAAGAACCAATGCATGCGAGACAGGAGAAACAACTATGGAAACATGATGTCACGAAGTGTACCTATGATCTCCCCAGGTCTAGAAGACCCAAGACTTCCTTTTTAGAGATGCCTTTTAGGAGACCAAAGTGCCCCTCCCCACACTATGGGAGAGGAAATGAGGGCCCAGAACTGGGGCATTGACCCCATAGCAGAACTGCAAAGTGAGATGGAGGAAATGAACAATGGCCACTAACGGATGCCTGTATCCACAGAGAAACTTCTTCACCAACACTGACAGGGAATGAGAACCCCTAAATCTGATGCTAGAACCATAAGATAAAGCAGCAAAATAACAGAGATGGGATTGGAGAAGTCAACCTCCAATGAGAGAGCATAGACAGACCACAAATAGATACAGACAGGCGGCCCAATGCAATTTTAAGACTGGAAACCTACCAGCAAGGTTTGCCTGGTTCTAACAACACAGTCCCTCACCCAGTGAAAGAACACTGCCACAAGAAAGAAAGAAAGACTAATGGACTTAATACAAACTAGTAAACAACAAATAATGGGGTTTGAGAAAATGGAAGGGGCACCAGAGGGAGTAGAGAGGGGGAGGAATCCCAAGAATCATTTACCGATATTGTGATTTAAAGAATAAAAATAAATAAATAAATAAATATAAATAAATAAATACAGTCTAAGTTAAAGGCATTTTCACTCCTTCAAGATATTGCAGTTGCCCTGCCTGTCATATTTTCAGTCTTCTGCTATGATTTTCCTTACAGGTCAGTGAATGCTCAGACCCAGAACTGAGGGGAGGAAAGAAAGGGCAGGGGAAATGAGCAGTGAGTAATCAGGAAGGAATTTCTAGGAAATTCCTCAGACCCAAGCAAACCAAGATGGTCAGTCACCTTAGAGTTAGATTATCTCAGTCAATGACACAGTCAGTCATTCAAAATCAGAAAGAAAAGGAAGAACATAAACAACATGGAAAACACAGCAGAAGTAAAATAAGATGAGGTGAATTTAGATTATATAAAATGGAAGGGGTAGAGAAGAATGACAGGATGAATGACATAGTGAGAGATCAGAAATGAAGGCAAGGGTCAGGGGGCAGTGTTCATATAAATAGGGAATGGGCAAAGGACAGTTATGGGGTAGGCTCTAGTTTGGGGACTTGATGGGAAATGGAGTTTAGTCTGGGAATGGGTCAAGTAGAGGAGCTGAGTTCTATTTGATGGTGGCGGTAAGTTCACTGTCTGACCTGGGAGAACAAAGAGGTTGGCATCTTGACCACACACAAAAGCAGAGCAAGCTCTTTTCTCTCTGTTCATGGCTCAGACAGGCTGTCCCAGTTTCAGGAAGGTGCCATAGAAAAACCACACAGCAGTAGAACAAGCTGATTCTTCCTCTTCTCAGACAATAAAGTGAAGTTTTTCCCAGTTTTGATGAGCTTTCCATTTTTTTCATAAAAAATACCCCATGCTATATCACATATGAGACACAATGTTCCCCACTTTAAGTCTCCTATACTTAGGATACTCACTGAGATAAATGAAAACATACACACATCTCTCCCCAAAACATGTTCTGACATTTATTCATATCAGCAAACAAACCACAGAAATTCTCCAAGTCCTTTGAAAAACATGCTAACCTAGCATTTTCCACAATAGGCACAAGACTCACACTGACACAAACACACACACACACGCTCAAACACACATACTTTCCTGAACTCTGCAAAACTAAGCAGTTGGCCCACCTAAGTGGAAACACAATGTCTTAGAGATGCTCCTGACAGCCCACTAGGGAGTCAGCACAACAGCCTTGTGATGGTGTTGATCAGGTTGTATATTGAGTATACAGTTTGTCAAAAGGAAAAATCATTTTCCAAGAACAATGATGGAAGTAACCCAGATATGCACTGAAGAAAACCAAGTGAATATGGGTTTTGGTCCAAGTTAAATATCAAAAGGATGAATCAGAAAAATATATATGTAGGACTTTGAAAAGTTATTTTTCTTTGTACAGTTAAGATGGCAGAGTTTCAATTTGAGTTTCAAGTGTGTGAGAGATATGTCAAATGATCCAGTTTGTAGCTTGTGACCAGCCTGGAGGGGAAATGGTAAAACACTGTTTTGATTATGGACCTAAGATTCTTTCAATAAACACAGCCTGGAGATCACGTTATATCAAAAAAATTTTAAATGTCTTTCTTTTTTTTACTTTTTTAAAGTTTTTATTTTGCTTTGGATGGGGTCTTTGGAGGTTCCTGCCTAGAATCTCAAGATCCTTCCACATCCCCACTGTTTTCTGACATCTCTAGTCCCTTCTTGCACAACTCCTTTGAGATGAGCTGAAGCCTCAAGATTTTATAATATTAGGCAGTAAATCTCATTTTTTGGGTCAGTCCAAGGTCATGAGACATTAGATGACAACCTGCAAAACCAGCTCGATGTGTTTGTGATTTTGAAGGGATGTCAGTGGGATTAAGAATAAGAAGTCCTGATTTCAAGTCCTGGACTCTGTAACTTCTGAGCTTTGCCTCCTTCCATTTTCTCATTCAGCAAATATTCTCTAGTCTCTAGGAAGTGCTGCAGATTGCAATGCTGCATAAGAAAATAGAACGAGAGTAGAGGAGTTGGTAGTTGGGGGCTGATATGAAGCATGATGTGGTAAGTGCAGCTATGGAAACAATACAAGGCACAAAGACTGCTCTCTGTTGGAGAAAAGGAGAGCAGGCTATTATTGGGGGGTGGTATGTGAATTAGGCTGCAGAAGATAAACAGGCATAAGGGATGGCAGAAGGATAACCTTGAGCAAAGGAAGAGAGAGCACAAAAAATTACAAATGGGAAAGAGTGAATGTGTCTAGGAAATTAGGTGCAGTCTGCCACCACTTAAGCATAAATGACATGGGACATTAGAAAGGAAAGTCTACAATAGGAAGTGAGGTTGAGAGGTAGGAAGAAACTACCATAGTGATCATAGATGTTATGGTATTGGCAATAATTGATAATGTCTATGGACACTTCATGGTGTCTAGCACTACACAGATGCTCAAATAAACATCACATTTAATTTTTAGAATTATCTTTTAGGAAAGTGCTATTATCTCTCCTGTTTAATATGTGAAGAAACTGGTCCTTGAAGAAGCTAATAGAATTTATACAAGAGACACACAGTAAAATGGGGGAAAGCAGGAACTCAAAACCTAACCTGTGTCTGTCCACTTGCAGAATCAGTTCTCTGATGCTGGACAACCTCAAATACATGGGCTTACTGGATTTAGCAGATGCAAAATGTGATGACTTTTGTTGGATCAGTGTTGATAACATTGAGCAAGAGAAGAACTTACACTTAGCAGGTTGGAAAGCAAGCAGTTTCTTTATATTATTAATTTTTTTTAATAACTGAGGTAATATTTTGATTCCCTCTGAAATGACCTGGGTCCTCCTACCTGGTCTCTAAGTCAATCCTAATTAAGATTGTGATATATGTACTGAGAGCCTAATTCTACAGTGGGGTCTTGGTTCCCTCCCTCCTCCCTGCCACCAGAATCTTACTTGCTCAGCCCCTGTCATGCTTGTCTAGAGTCTGGAACATCTGTCCAGCTCTAGCTGGGTATAGCACTCCACTTTCCAGAATTTCCACCCACTGCTGGCTCTTTTGCAAAAATATATGGGACATCCTGAACCACAAGGTTATCAACCACCTAAGTCTAAGTATCTTAACCACCTAGAAGTACAGGCTGCCCCCAGTTCCCCTCCCTACCTCCCTTTTTATGTCTCTGTTGATCCTGATAGAGTTCAAATATACCACAGTTGTTTACTCCAACCCTTGCTGTCCAGATGAGCCCCCTTCTCAGGCTAAAATGGAAGGAATGAGTGATACCTCTGAAATAGAATTTAGGGAACATAAATAGAGGAAGAAGTCTGTAAACAAGAAAAGGGTTGTAGGGATTAATAAGGGCAACATCATGTTGTAGCATGCAGAAGAGTCTCAGAGGGTGGATGATTGGCAATGTAAAGCTGTACCATGAAAGAGACTGGATCTGATCCTCAGAAGGTAACTGTGAGCCCTGAAAAGGCATCTTCTCAACACTATGGGCAAGAGTGAAATAAATGAAAGATGTTCAGAGCAAGAGGTAAACGTAGTAAAAAAAAACTTTAAGGAAAGGAGAAGGTGAGTTACTTATTTAAGGTTAAAATAAACAAAAATTGGAGGGCTATAGGGAACCAATCTCATCATATTTGTTACTTACAGGAGAAAATAAGGATTGAGTGGTAAAGAGTAGTTGGGAGATTTGGTCATAAAACAATCAAGAGGACAGGTAAAAAATTTGGACTAGAAAGTAGATTATGTGGGAGTCACCAATGAGTAAGGAGAATGAAAATAGTTAAAAGATGTTGATTTTGAGGCAAAGAAGCATGGTGTCTGGTAGAGAGGGAGACTGGATGCTGACCACTAAGAACTTATTGTTGGGGTGTCAACTGGGATATCAATGTCAATACTGTGATTGGTTATAACACTGGAACTAGATCCAGGGGACATATTCTGATTATATCTACACCACCGGTGCAGGCAGCATTGTTTCTGTAGATAACCATCAGAATAAAAAAGATCATCTTAGCAGAAAAGATGAATATGAAAGAATAGGTGGGATGGAAACACTGAGATCCAAGAGAAAATCTTGCCCATGTGCTCAGAAAACATGATCAAGATGGTTCATGGCAGCATTTTATGAGATGGAAAACATCCAAGTGAACAGTGACAAATGAGTGATCAGAATAAGTTAAATGATGGAATCCCATTCAGCACAAAAATGAAAACAATGGCAAAATGTATCAATTCAGATGAGTCTGAAAAATACAACACACCAAAAGTGACTCTATCTATACTATTCATATAAAGTTAAAATTATAAAAATACAAATGCATTTACTAAACATACACCAAATTGTAATGAAAAGCCAGAGAACAATACACATACAACTCTCTTGAACACAGGAGATAACTAAGAGGTTGGCCATGGAGATGTGGCATCTTTCTGGTAACCTTCTAGGCCCCAAGTTGAGCAAATCATCCAATACTCTCTCTAATATATGACATATGCTATACTTTATTTTTATATGTGTGAAATGTTTTTATTAAAACACAAATACTAAGAAGGTGGGGATGAAGGGGCATCTCCAAAATCTGTGGTATGGGCCTCTCTTAGAGAACTTGGGGTACTATAAAGATCAGATGTTTAATATCCATTATTTGACCATGTGCCTAAAAATCCTGGTATCCAATTTTCCCAACATTTTGAGTGATCTTGCAAAATTTCAGGAATGGAAAACTGTCTTTCTAATTGGCAGGATTTCAATCAGAATTCTGAGTTCTCCTTGCAGCAAACGGAAAAATAAATCCAAAAAAGTAAGTGTTGGGAACTTTCAAAAGGAATTATCTCTTGAGAGGAGAATGAGTAAGTACCTTTGAGCAGTGACCCCAGAGGAAAGGGACTGAGTAACCCAACTCTTTGAATGAGAGACTTAGGTGAGGTATAAAAGGACATCACCCACTGGGACCATCTGGGTTCCAGTTGGCTTAAGGAAGATAGAGTTCCTGGGTAAAGCTAGGAGCACAGATTTGCTCAATCTAGAATCACAGGAATGTCTGACCTTGAAGAGATGGAGTCAGCAGATCTGCTTGGGTTTTATAAAGACTACGACCATCCTAGGGCTAATATAGAGATTTGCTTATATACACTATGCTTATTTTCCCAATTGAACTCATACAGGGCTGCAATTAATCTCCTCCCCACCCCCTCATCCCTTTCCCTCTTGGGTGCTAAAATCAAGGATTGATAGTTAGCAGAAGGTGAACCAGCAAGTGCAAAGAAGGTAGGGTGAGGACTGAGAGATTATGAGGAAATTGACCATGATAAACCTGAATCTAAACAAGGCAGATGGTGGAGGAAGAGTCACAAGCTCTGAGACACCATGTCCGAAGTTGCCACAGGCATCAAAGTCCCGTGCATCATCTTCGCCCTTATCTCTTCCTCCCATTGCCAAAATATCCCCTCCAGCATCTTATAGCATCATGAAACCAGAGACCCCAGGATGGGGCTGGAGTTCTCTAAAGTCACTAGGCAATGAATAAATGATAAAACATGACAGAAAGGTTAGACGCCAGGAAAACACTCCTCACCCATCCTCCTTGATCTTAATTGTTCCATCTCAAAGCAGATTAAGTATAAATGACTGATTCTGAATGGGTTCCAACCCAAATCCACACAGCTTGAGGGTTTTCTGCATGCAAGTGTTCTTTGAAAGGAAAGAAGTGGGTTAGGCAATGTGGGGCTTGTGGAGGATCTACGAGGAGAGTGTAGGGGGGATGGGCCAGTTTCATCAACCAAGTGAGATATTCCAAATCAACTAAGCAGGATATGTCTATAAAAGGACACCTGTTCTGTTTCAGAGAAGGCACTAATTCTCTATTAGTAGATTTAGTAGATTAGTAGATTTGCTGTAGGATATTGTGACATTTTAGGCTTGCTATAGGTGTAGTATTTTCCAAGACAGAATTTTATGAGATGGAAAGGAGACTAATTTTAGAGTTGCATAATATAAAATGATTTAAAAATTAGGAGAAAGATATAACCATGCATGGCTTTAGTCATCTCCTTGAACCACTCAGTTTCTCATCTGTGAAATGGGGATACTAATAGGATCCAGGTCAAAAGTTTGCTTTTGCTGTGAGGATTGAATGAGATGATGTGTATATGAACATATTTGCTGATCCATATAATATAAAACATCCATATAATATAGAACATATTAGCTGATCCATAAATGTTAGTTATTAACCATCACAGTGATCATAATAGCTGTCATCCATCTGGGTGAACAATACTATTTGTAGTCTTCAAGGAAACCAAGAAAAGACTTGAGCATTTGATGATAATCAGCGAGAGTTCATTGGGTTACCTAGAAATTCAAGTCAAGAAGAAGGATACTGAATAATGAGTTACAAGTGAATGCTGACATAGGTTCTTGGATAACAAGGCTAGATGAAATGACAAAACAGCCCTTGAGGGCTGGGGAGAAAGCGATGCTGCTAAGAGATTTTTTCATTCATTAATCCATTCAATAAATATTTATGAGCACCTACTTTATGACATACTTTGTTCTTGGCAACAAGAGTAAGGTGCTAAACAAGCAAAGAACTCCCCCCATAAGCTGACTGAGAAAGAGACAGTAGCTAAGAGAAGCAGGTCAAGTTTTAAAATATGCCTAAAATATCATGAGACATGAGGATATCTGGGGAAATTTCCTGCTATTTCTACAGAAATCCTTTGAACGGTAGCACAGCGGTGAAAGAAAATAAAGACTTTGGAGTCAATCAGACCAGGGTTTGAGTCTTGGTCTAGTCTCTCTGTGCACCTACAATCTCTGAGAGACGGTTTCTTTGATTCTAGAAAAGAAAGCACAGTGATCATTTTCTTCCAGAGCACTGAAAACAATAAAAGCACTGTACTTATCTATAGCATGTGTTCAATAAAGTCAACCAACTTTTCTACTTTCACAATTTGTGTTGTTTGTTTTTGTTTTGGTTTGGTTTTGGGTTGGTTTTTTTTTGGGGGGGGGCTATTATTTCCTTATTTATATTTTTTTAGTTTTCAGTAATATTCTTTAGAAATAAGGAACTTTCATCTGAACAGGAAGGCAAAAACCCAAGCTATGGAGGTGCAAGAGTCATGTGCACAAGCGTGTGAGTTATGCCTGACAAGGGCCAGGACAGAACACTTGGAGGAAAACTGAAACCCTGGAGGAAGTATTTGAAGTCCAGCCCGGAAGCTGGGCAAAATGAGTGGTCAAGGCACAGATAGGATCCAGAATGGCTAAATGTGTACTTTGCCTTGATCATCACAGGAAGTTTGCACATATGTTGCCCAACCAAATGGCCAAGTCCTCAACTTGAGAGGAAGCTGTTTTATTCCCTATCAAACTTAGGAACTGGAGGCAAATTATTGCCTTTGTTGTTGTTGCTTTCATTTAGTAATTTACTAAATGTAATCAACTTGGGTGTTGTAGTTTTCTTTTTTTTTTTTTTTAGTTGTAGTAAAATATGCATAACCTCATGTTTACCATCCTAACCATTTTTAAATGCACAGATTGGTGGAATTCACACATCCATCTTTGTTTTGCAAGTATTGCCTCTTTTGAAGCATAAAGTCCCATTGCTGGTGCAATCTGCCCCTTGTCCTAGTTCTTGCCCCCCCCCCACTCTGTGCTGTGTTCCAAGCATCAAGGTGTGTTTCTCTTTGCTTAATAGAAAGTGGGTCTGAGCACAAAAGTAAAACTCGGGGCTGCTATGTTTCTCACCTTTCATCTGGCACACAGTTTATGCGAAGTTTAACATCTTTCACCTGCTTCTGACACATTTACCAGGATATGCTCAAATCGAGCCCCACTTGGCTGACTTCTGCCTTTCCAGTCCTGCCTGACTCGGCAGGGAAGCTAGTATCTGGCAGAGAGAGCATTGTTGAGTTGCTGTTTCTGGCGAAGGGAAGGGGGTTTGCAGCCTAACATAGCAAGGGACGAGGTAGGGCTTCTAATTCTCTTTGCAAAGACTTTGCTAATGCTCTGTGGGAGTTTTTAAGCAGTCACTTTGTGCTTAGCTATCAGTCAGGGATAAGAACAAAGACAGTTTCAATATAGTTCCTCCATAGTGATTCATGCAACTCGAAATGTCTTCAGGTTTTCCAGATTCAAAATCTTAGAGAAAAATTAACCCTATTTTAGAAAACTGGTCTGATATGGCTGGGTCGGTGGCACGTGACTGTAAGCTTCAGCCTATGAAGTGGCTGGGGCTAGGGATCGCGGTTCGAGTCCTGCTCAGGGCAACATAGCGAGACCTAGTCCCTCCAAAAAATAGTTGGGCATGGTAGTGTGTGCCTGTAATCCCTGCTACCTAGGAAGCTGAGGCTGAGGATTGCTTAAGTCTGTGGTACCCCGGGCAACGTGAGCCTGCGGTTCCACAGGCAAAAATAGTGAGACCTAGTCTCAAAAAAAAAAAAAAAAACAGAAAACTGGTCTGATTTTCATTATGAAAACAATTCATCTGTATTTAGAGCTTGGTGCAGCCAGTCACAGTGCTAAAGGCACCAATCCTTGGGTGACCTGAAAGATGCTTCTAGCACGAGGTTTCATCAATAAAAATAAAAGTTGGTGAAATCTCTAAGACTCTTTCCAGGCACCATGCCTGCTACATTCCTGAAGATTCAGTAGGACAGAGATGCTCTCAGGACAAAGAGATCCCTTACTATTGCTTGAGACTTCAACCTAGTTAGATGAGTGTGCCTACATGTCAAGCCTCCCAGGTTCTTAGTGAAGGTCAAAGTTGAGAGGAAAAGCAGAACAACCTTTTCTGGACCAATTTCTCCCCAGTGTCAAGCCCTAGTGTGGAATCTTCAGCTTCTATTCTTCCATCACTCATGTCACAGCACTTCCTCCTTTGGGATGGTGGTGGCTATCCCTGTTTTGAATTTGTGACTTATTTTGTGACTGGGGGATACCTAGACTATTCTGGGGATGAGATCAAGGTCTTCCAACCTTTAAGAAAACATCAGGAAGTATACCTTAGGAACATATCCTGTCATTCTTCTCCATGTAGTTTCTCAGTAATTAATGTTGTCAGCTAGGACTATTTCAGGCTTAATATTCTGATTACAGCACAAATACCTTCAGTTCAGGGATGTGAATGTATCAAGATCTACAAATTTTATACTACATTTACAAATTTACACTAAATGCTCACAGGTCATACAACAGAAGTTAGAGAGGAAATAATATGGTTAATATTCTTCCCCTCATGTCAGTGAATGGAAATGGACCCACTGAATTTCACTCATTCTTAATTGTGGATATTCTTTCTCTGACTTTCTTGACAAATTACCTGAATTTTCATAACCAATTTAAGTACTCACGTTTCATCCAGCTAAATAAATAATGAAGCTATAGTCTTTTTTTTTTCTGTTACCACAGTCTTTTGACCTTCATCAACTGTCCACTCTGGTTCCTTCACCAAGCAAGTAAGTTGGCTTCATGATAGCACAGGGTTATTAACCTTTACCATATAACCAGCCATTTGCATAGGCAACATGAGGGGGGGGGGTCACAGCTACAGAATTTCTACTGAAAAGAATTATTCTGCCTGGTCTACTTACACTCTTATTACTAGATCATAGAAGAAATATGCTTAAGTAGCAGTTATTGTAAGAAAATTGTCAGAGGTAAATTTCCTGAAAGTTAAGCCTAGCAATGAAGCTACCAAACAAAAAAACTAACATACTGAGGACATAGAACATAGAACATGGAAGTCACAGCCTCTGTGCCCTTTTTTCTTCCTTCATGTTATTGGACAACCCTAGAATGTGCCTTCATTCACTTCCAGACATCTCCCTTCAAAAGAGCTGCTGATAATACACACCATTGGCTAAAACAAGACATGTAATCTTGATAAAGAAAGTAGATGATAGAGAAAGTAGATAACGGGACAAAAGTTGTGAAAGAATTATTGTCACATATATGAGAGCAGATCTGGGACTAGGAGTAGATAAGATATTTCAATATTTTAATAATAAAAGTTTCTAAGAGGATTAGTTGAAAATTGAACCATCTATTTCGTGCCACCAGTGCTATTTTAAACAGCCACCAAATGATCATTCGATATAAACACTATAAAGATATATATTTGTTTAGAGATACAAGGTCTAAATTCTACACTGACAGATTCCCCCCCTCCCCCCATCATATGACTAAATGGAGAGCTGTTCTGTCTTATGCATAAAGATTTGGAAGCAACATTTCCAAAATGGTGGCTCTAGGAAAATAAAACTTGGAATCACTAGTTGGGGTGGAATAGATGGAGAAACAGAAAGACTGGAAAGGAGCTATTGACAAGAGGAAGTAGAAGATACATTTAAAGGAGGAGATCACAAGATATGCTGACAGAATGTGGCTCCCAAGAGTTTGAGGGAGTTTCGATGGTCTGGAGAGGGACTTAATGAGGAAATGTTCTCCAATAAAATGAAAAGACAAACCTCATGGAGGAATTTATTGCTTATAAACCAAAGCCTGGGAACTTAACCATAGAGAGCTGGTATAAACCTGAACAGCCCTCAGGCCTGTGATCCCATGTCATTGGGCACTGGTAACGTTTCTTGTCTCTGAATCACAAAGTGATTAGTAGCCTCCCCGAAATAGTCATCACTAAAAGGATTCCATCCTTCCTTTACCTTCTCTGTTTATTTTTTCCCTATATGCAGCAACCAAGTGCGAGCCTGGGAACTCCACCATAAATAACCAAGATTCTACAGACTGAAGTTATAGCTTGTCATCAAATAAAGAAGACATAGATGATGGGGTGTGGGTTCTTATAGCTATCTGCTTACTTATAACGCCTACCCAATACCTGGCAATTAATTAGCACTCAATAAATATTTGTTTAATGAATAAATAACAAAAGATGGTTTATGGGGCTGTTTGTGTAAGACCAACTGGTCACATTTAGTATAGGAAACACCATCTGTTGAACAGCTTATTATATCATTGGTTCCATCTCAGTGTATGGTAAATAATGTCCCCTAAGATCACAATGACAGTAAAACAGTGTCACTAAAATTGTAATTCAATGGTGATTGCTAAACCTTGCTCCACAGAATGCTACCATTATGTAATTCTTTTAATTTATACCAGTGCAACAGCAATTCAAAGAGCTGACTGAGACAAGACATGAGATAGGAAGTCACCTAGACTGAGACCCCGTCTGCGAGCCCTCACACCCTGTTTCTTCTACTTTGACTCTCACCCAGGAAATTCTTTAGGTTCATCTGAAAATGCAGTGAAAATTTTGGCATGAACACCATGTGAAATGTCACTAAGGGTTCAGGCAGGTGGGGGTAGAGGAAAGCTGGCCAACTTTCCTCCTGCTCCTGCTCACTCTCTTCTCAATGCAGAGAACTGCATTGTTCCTATCACCCCACCCACACTCTCTGTGAGGTTAAAGATTGAAATTCATACTCACCAAATATGCATTTAATTCTATCTACTCAGGCAATTATTATATAAATAACTGCATTGTTATTGGAAACATATTTTAAGATTTTTAATGACCATGCAGTAGATTTATAGTTATTACAGACTTGCTAATCCTCAATAAATATGTTTTTAATCAGGTTAGCATTTTATATACAACTGTCCTATTAATTCTGGGGTGGGTTGTATAGCCTTCATGGAAAGCACTGAAGTTGATTTGTTTTCCCCGGGGCTCTTTAAGTTACACTTTAAGATTGGAGATTAAAATAGGGGAATTTTCCACCCTTCAAAAAACAAAGACCCAGGACTGAGACTGAGAACAGCAGTGACAAGAAAGAGCAGGTAGCTTGGAGAAGCCAGGAAAAGTCAAGACCACCGATCCAGAGATGAAGATCTAGACAGCTAATTAGCTTTGTGACTCTAGCCAAGTCACTTAACCTTTCTTAGCCACAGTTTCCTCATTTGTCAAATGGGGATAATCAGACCTAGCCTGGCCTCACATTTTTGTGGTGAGCAATCTGATATACACATAAGCGTCTGGGAAAATGCTGTGAAAGTCATGCAGTAGTAGTGTGGGGTCTGAGAACCCAGGCTGAGCTCTGCCCCAATTAAAGAACCATCATCTGCAACACCATTCAGCCTTCTGGCCCTCAGTTTCTTCACTGGTACGATGTAAATAACATAGTAGCAGCAATGCCTATTTCTTCAATTTGTCAGGTTCAGCAAGATGATGTCTATGAACCTTCCCGTAAGACTTAGTACATAATAAGCATCAGAAAACGTTTTTATTCAACTTTCCATTCAACAGGAATGTACATTTTTCCTGAGGTGAAATTCAAGACATTTGGGGGAACTTCAGAACTATAGAATCACCTTGTGTCCTGACTGAAACAGGCCTCCTGTGGTGGAGACACCACCATCACCACCATTTTCTAGATGCCTCACTCATGCCCCTCCTGTGACACCTTCCTACCACTCTTTTTGTCAGAAGCCTTTAAAAAAAAGAGATCAGATAAAATGTTCCACTTTCTAGGCTGAGAGCAGTGTCACAGGACTAAGGAACCAAAGAATGCTTTCAAAGTTGGTTACAATTCTTCTAGAAAGAAGAAGGGCAGTAGACAACTGGAGATTTGGACAAAGAGAACTTTTCTTAGCAGTCAGTGTTGTCCCAAAGAAGCCTGGAAATGACCTTTGTTCCTAAGCAGGTAGCTATTTATTGTCAGCTCCAGAGAAAATGGGACCCTTCTGGAGAAAGATGCCCACTAATAAGCAAATCCTGGAATCAAATCTCTCTATATCTTTTCAGAGCCTTCAAATCTGACATCAAACATTGAGCCAAACTAAATGGCCAGACTGAGCAAGAATACACAAAGAAAATGCACTGGAACCAGAAGCTGTAAAATAACTAACCAGCCAGGAACAGAGAGGCACTGCAGACCTTATTATGCCTATAGTTCTCTAAACCAAACCACGCCCCTATGCATAGCATCCCACCCTCCTCTTATTCACCCCCAACACACACACACACACACACACACGCACACACACACACATACACATACACACACACTATCTAGAGACAAGCAGAAAGAGATTAACTGCATAAACCAGGCAGGCTTGTAAAACAGCTGAAGAATTAAATTCTCAAGAATGTTTTGGCCAAGCTGCTGACCATTTCCCACCTTGCACAGCCCAGGGAAAGAGAAGGAGGTAGAAAGAAAAATAAAGAGCCAGGGAGAAACAAAACCAAATTATTAAGTTCTTTTCATTAAGTAAATAAACTCCATCTGACAGGTCCTCCACTGGTGTCCTGGAGTGCTATCAGTCCTGGGAAATGGCTCGAGGAAAAAAACACAATAACAAAGTCTCCTTGGACTTGACTGGAGTGAGAGAGAGGTCACTTACCCCTTTCCCTTCACTTCAGTCACAATCAAATAAGAGCTGGACTAGATAGAGAAGTGTTGCCGAAGGGCTGTAGCTCTGTGATATAGCTCAGGCTTAGCAATTAGATAGATAAGTGTTTGGGGTGGTGGGGAGGGGCCTACTGGTGGCCAAGCAGTTTATTAATGTTGAGGAGCATCTGAAACTAAGATTATAGGTTTGGTTTATGGCCTGACACATCCTGACACATCTACTACTAAAGTGATTCACACCCAAATCTAATTATCAAGACCCAAATCTCCAAGCCCCTATTATTCTTCTCCCCGAAGAATTATAACCAACTCAAACACACCAACTCCTTCACTCTCCACCACACTCTCTCATCCTTCTGCATTCCTTGAGTGAATGACAACCCTCCATCACTGATGACCATTACATTGAATATTTTCATGTGGTTCCTTCCTTCTCATTCCGCATCTGTTTAATTATGAACTCCTACCCATAATGCACTTCAACCATTGTCAACCTCACCATTCCCTTCCATGATTCTTGGTTCATTTCAATCTCCTTCAGCCTGGAATATCCTTCTTCATCTCTTCTCAGTGGCCCTTCCTCATCTTAAAAGGCCCAGTTCTGAAAACATCTCTTCTGTGAAATTTTTCCTCCCCACTTGGCACATGTCACTGTTAAGTATTTATCATGGATTAGAAAGGTCTTTTCTAAATCTGTCCTACCAGAATGTGATTTCTCAAGTTTATTCTTCTTGTCTGATTCATTTTTCCTGTGACATTTGGTCTTTCTAGGTCTTTGTATATGATCTTTATAGGCACTTCTTAAATGTTTCAATAAGTTAACCAAAGGCCAAATTAATGATGAATAAGCAAATCAGCCATGTAGACTTAGGTAAACACAGCCCTCTGTGTGTCTGTTTAATCATCTGCACAATGAAGAGATTGGGTGAATGAGTTTTAAAATCCCATCTAGCCCTGACATTATACGATTTTATGGGTTTCAGCGGAGAGATACTGGATGGCTAGGCTCTTCTGTTGAGAACTGAAGCAGAGAGAATTGTAAATATGTAAAGCTGTCAAGAGCCTTTTGTAAACACGGAGGGCAGGGGCACTCAAGAGCAGACAGGTTTATGCAGAGGTAAGCCAGATGTTTTCATGAAGAACACAGCAATGTACAGTATCAAAACAGTATATTTTAACTCGCAATCTGATATGCCTGCAAAAGTCCAGCCCCAGTCCTTCTGAGGAAAATGATGGAAGGGGCCAGTTAGAAATAGGAGCCTCCTAAAAGCAGGTGGGTGAGCAACCGTGAAGTTTCTCCAACACAAAGCCTTCCTTCCCCAACCTTATTCCAGGATATCCAACACAAATAAAACCTTCCACATTAGCCAGGTTGTTCTACTGACTATCCCCAGGACCTGTGTTACACAACCCAGGCCCCATGCAAATGCTTATTCTATTTCTCTTGCCTGGGATGCCTCTGTACCCCTATAACCAAATACTAACACATTTTTTATGTCCATCCTATCATCCACTCCTTAACCACTCCAATACAAAGTGACCTCTTTCCTCTTCTTAAATCCTCTAACAATTTGAGTGTCTGGCTTGACTAACCTATTTACTGCTTTCTAACTTAACATAGAGAGATAGAAGACACCCCAGAAAGTCTTTCCTGAGCATGTTATGAACTAAATAGAATCTGTAAAGATTCAACTCTGCTCTGAAGGACAATTAGGGAATCGGGTCAGTGAATTAGTGGCTCTTAAGAAAAATAGTTGTAGGAATAAACCATAGTGTTGTTGATCTTTATTTCTATTTTAGTGTTGGTTTGATTTGGGGATGCGATGCAGGCATAGCTTTTCTATGTAAATGTAAATGGGTCCTTTCCACAAATACCCTTCTTATGTACAAAAACTAAGTTTCTTCTCTCCTCCAAGACACTCACTATAGTCTTATATAAATATAGAGTATATATTTGTATATTTATATTTATTGATCATCTGAAGCCAGGATTCCTTAAAAGAGAAAAGCTGCAGAGAAGTGAATGGGGACAACAGTGTCATAGAAGAAGCTTCACCTAAAGTAGGACAACTTAGGAGTTTTGTTAAAACTAAAAATGGAAAAAAGAAACTGAGTGAGAAAGAACCAGTAAAAGAACAATGTGGCTCCAAAAGAGTAAATGGGAAGGGAAGTTGGGGGAGGATGAATGATTTCAAATAAACACTGGAGTATACTTAAGAATGGAAACAATTAGTATAGTTGGTGTCAGGTCACATAGCGCTAGACACATAATGCATTTTGTTTCAGACAGAGTGGTTTTTCTATGTGTAGAAGACTATAATGGGAACCAAAGCAAGTTTTGTCAGAAAATATTCCTTTGGTCACTAGAAGCAGGAGAAAGCTTAGGAAGAAACAAACTAAATCACTTCATTAAATGATGCAAAAGTTGGACTATATACATATGTAGATTATATATGACAAGCCATATTTAAGAATAAAAGTGAAACTAGGTAATTTCATTCCTGTTGCTTGGTCCAGAAACATTATAAAGGAAGGAGGATGCAAAGAAAGGAAAGGCAGAGAGCGGGGAAAGATCTGTCCGCCATTCTAGCTGCAAGAATCAGTGGCCATGTCTTCTATTTCTTTTAACTTCCTTTCCGAAGTTCTGCTCTGAGGAGCACTCAACAAAAGTATCCAACTTACCACATGGAAATTTCTGGAATATGGAATTATGTAGAATATAGATCCTAAAGGAAGAATCTCAAAATCTTAAGAACCGTTCAGTTAATGGCTTGCCTTTAACTTTGGTCACGCTGTAGAAAACAATATGCCTTGTTTTAATGAGATTACCTTGTCATATTTCTTGACAGGCCTGGCATTAGGGAAAGTACCATATCACCAGCATGGATTAATGCTCCCTTCCTGTGAAATATATGAGATATTTTTCTTTAGATGGAAAACAATACTATTCTATCTTCACTACTTTTTGAAAGCAAAAGTGTCCTTAAAAGGATGAGGAAGGAGATAAATAAGAGAAACCAAGCTTTTTCTGCCAAAACTCAGACCTGATTAAAGTGAATATCAAAGGCAGACTAGAGGCTGGGAACAAAGTCAAAAAACCTTCAGAGTTATCTATGAAAAAAGGAGAAGAGATCCCCTAATCACTTTGCTGTGGTAACACTGGAACTACTGTTCACAGCTAAAAGTGAATGCTTATGGATGGATGGATGGATGGATGGATGGATGGATGGATGGATGGATGGATGGATGGATGGATGGATGGATGGATGGATGGATGGATGGATGGATGGATGGATGGATGGATGTGAAGATAGGATAATAAATGAACATCTATAAGAACTTTACATCTATGTTCTAAATGAACTGCTTTCCCAAGTCACTGCTCAGCCAACTGATCATAGAATAAATTCTAAAGGAGCTATTTTGAATAACTACTTACTTGAAATACAAAGAACAGCATGGTAATTACCTTTAGATATGTATTTTTGATGATATTGACATGTAATTATCTAGTACCATAAAGATGCTATTGCCTTTGATTCAGTAACACCACTGAATTGTAAGAATTTATCCTAATGTTTTTTTAAAGAAAAAGGTTATTTGCATAAAGATGGCTTTGAATCATCAGCTATAAAATTTAACAATTGGAACAATCAACAGATAGTAAATTAAATTAAGTTTAATGGGCTGTTAGACATCTACAAAGTAACAAAAATTATGAGACAACATGGAAAATGTTTATCATTTGGAAAATTCAACATCAAAAGTACATTTTCTCCATAGTGGTATACATGAATTCTGAAGATTTAAATAATTACAGTCTTACAAGTAATTGCAATTGTAACTATGCAGAGGTGCATTTAGACATCAAGAATCACCAAAAAATGGCAACTCTGTGTGCATAGATGGTAGTATTCTGTGTTTAGGTTCAACAGCAGCCTCCTCATTCCAGCATGCTGCTCAAACTGATTCTCCCAGTCCATCATAGTCAAGTCGTGGAGACCTTTACCACTTTAAAGTCATCACAGTCTTGGTTTCACTGACAAACTTCCAAAGGAAGCCCCTCCCTCCCATTCATCTCTTCCATCTTGGCAAGCCCTTTTTATCTCAGGGTCTTCTCCAGAACTCAACCCCCTACTTCAGCTCTTTCACTCCCAGACTCTCCTGCATCTGAAAATTCCAACTTTGTCTCAGTTTCCATGGCACTTCTTATAAAAACCCTTCACAGACTTCATTGTCATAATGTAAGCCAATTATCTTTAGGAATTATGAGCTCAATGTGTATTTCCCTTATTGATCTGCAAGCGGTAGGAAAGACTAGAAATACGTGTTTCCTCTTGGTTGTATTCCTGATGCCTGTCTTAGTTCATGTTTAAGGTCCAATAGATACTCAGGGGATATTTAGTAAATGGATTAATAAATACATAAATGATAAGCAACTCTTGGAAACATCCACCCATTCCTCCATGTTGTGACTTCTTTTTTTTTTAATTTTATTTTTTAATTGATTGCACACACACAAACACACACATATATATATATATATGTATGTATTACATCATTGTCTACTGTACCAAGGTTCTCCAACCACCTTAGCACGTGTGAACCATCTTCATCTCTTGTGTCCATCCTCCCCCAATTTTATCCTCCTCTCCTTCTCTTGGTTTTTGCTTCAGTTCTGCTAATGATTTTCATTTTCTCTTGTCCATTTGTTTGTTTTTCCTATACCCTACATACAAGTGAGACCACCCAGTATTTCTCTTTTTCTTTCTAGCTTATTTCCACTAACATGATTCCTTCTAGCTCCATCCATGTTGCTGTGAATGACATAAGTTCATCTTTTTTTGAATGATAAATAATATTCCACACATAGACCACAACTTTCTGATCCATTTGTCTATTTGGGGGCATTTGGGTTGTTGGGACTACGACCTGGTCCAGCCACTATGGAAAGCTGTGGAGGAAGACCCTTAAACTACTCAAAATGGACCTACCATTAGATCCAGCATTCCAGTTCTGGGAATCTACCCAAAGGATACAAAATCACAAATTCAAAAGGACATCTATATTCAGATCATTGCAGCACTATTTAAAATAGCCTGAACCTGCTCTGACTTCTGAGGCCATGTCCTTTTAATACTGCTTTCTAAGATTGTGGTCCTCTTTTAGAGTTTTTACTTCACCTCCATTCAGTGAAGTGCACCATGTGTTTGCTCTACAAGTTCCTGACACGTTTGTCCTAACTATCTGCCTCGGTCACTCCTGGAGATCTGAGCAGCCTACTCTGTTGCTGCCCACTAGGGCAACTCTGCACCCAGGAAAAAAAAGGACATAGTTCCAGAAAAAGAAAAGACTAGCAGGCCAAACATGGACCAATGGCTTGCAATGAGATGAGTTGGAGTGA